>OMLF01019805.1:0-10228 GCA_900302615.1 Holocentrus rufus
ATGTTGTGTCACATGCCTTGCTTTCTAAATGCTGCCCCAGGGGTAACAGACCTCCATCACCCTGCTCTAAATTATTGCCTGGCCTTGAGAGACAGTGTAAACACACCACACACACACACACACACACACACACACACACACACACACACACACACACACACACACAAACAGATACACACACACACGGACACACATGCTCGCATACTCAATATGCTGGCCAGCTCACCCTTGCTTTGTGTGTGTGTGTGTGTGTGTGTGTGTGTGTGTGTATACAGTCATGTCTCAGCCCCACCTGCCTGCTATGATAGACCAGGTCTCCACTGCCTCACTCCTGACCTTCAACGGAACAAATGCCCTTCTTTTCTTTAATATCTATCTATCTATCTATCTATCTATCTATCTGTCTGTCCATTGTGTTTTAAAGTAGTAATCTGCAACATAAGCTATTAAATAAATGTCCATTCCATTCTGTAACAAAGCTGATATGCAGTTCATGGAAGATTTACTGTTTGCTGTTTCACACTCAGGTGTCTGGAAGCTGTTTCCTTTAAAACATTGTCTGCTACACAGGAAGTGATGCGTTTTGTGTTTTATTTGGCTAGTTTAGCAGTGATAGCCACCCGGGCGAACAGACGAAGAAAAGATCTGTGGGAAGGTCAGTGAGTGTTTGGCACCACAGACAGAGACAAAGTACAGCAACACACAGGCTGTTTCAAAAAATAGATTCAGTTCATCAACAAGTAATAACTTATAAATGCTTATGATGGATCATTACCAGTTTAATTACATGGTGTGAAACTACTAGCCAACTTCATTACATGACACTAGAGCAGAAACACCCTGAAATTACTTCAAATAAAAATAAGAGTATTACCTTTTTTAAGATAAAGGTATTACCTTTTATTACATTTTATATACTATGCAACAGTAATCGTATATTTCAAATAAAATTTAAAAAACGACATTGCAAAATAAATAAATAAATAATAACAATAACAATAATAATTTAAAAAAAAAAACATCCTGCCTGTACCATCCAGTCCTCTCACCCTGCTGCAGTGTGCTGAGCTCTCAGATGATTTCTCTTCTCTAATCCAAGAAGAGGAATCAGTCCTGTTTCTACAGGAATGTTATCACAGCTCCAATCCATAAACTCTCATTCTGTTCACAGATGCTACGTAAACCAATCAATATATTAATCAAACAATCGATCAGTGTTGTAGATGCAGTAGTCAGCAGTGCTGCAGTGGTCAGGGGAGACCAGCCAGCTGAGATGCTGTGGACTTTATAACCTTTCTCCTCTTCAGAAAAACATTTTGTCCATGCAGGCTGGTCATGATGGCAAAAATAATTCAAATCAAAACTTCCCATCTCATTAACTCAAGGACAATTTTACAAATGGATGTTGACAAGAGCAGCTGGATCAGCAGTTGATATGAAACTATCTTGAAGGTTTTTCATTTAATAAAATGTAAATCCTAAATGCTATTTTAAATTGATGCCCAGTATGTACAGGTTGTATCTCCCCTCATTACATCAGGATTCCCAAACCTTCTCATGCTAGGATCCATCTGTAGAGGATCAGCCAAACATTTTGAAAGGTAAAATAAAGTTGTCAGAAAAGAAATTGAGCCAAGTCGGTTCAGTTCAGCCAGTGGTGTTTTAGGGGGACTAGAGGATGTAGACATTGTGCCTCCATTGCATGATTTAAAATGTCCATCCTAACTGGGAAGAGAATGCATTGATGCAGTCTTCCCATGACCCACCTGTCTTGATGCTGGGTCCAACAGTTTGAAAATCTCTGCAGTACACAACATAATGGTTTCACCTTGAATCCACCCTTGCAGCTGGATCTAGATTCACCTGAATTTTGGCATCACTTCTGTCCTTATTTCTGTCTGCATTGTCAGAAAGGCAGAAACATGCTCACAGTCTAGAAAATACAGTTTTCAGATTGAAATCTGAAATCCTCTGAATAAAACATGACCCAGGTGTCAGTAAGGCACTGGGCTTCAGTCTGTTCTAGTTGTTGCTGGGTTGCTTGAGGTCTTTAAGGGTCCAATTGAGCTCCATAGCTTAGACCCTGTTGTCTTTCTGAGCACTGTGCACCATCACCTACCAGCAGCTGAACTCAGCCCAAACTGTGCAGAAACCTAAATGTCCATCATCAAGTCTAATTCCTGCCCGTGTATTTCATCTAGCAAATGAACTCAATCTAATTGTTCTACTTTTTCAGAGATTTTCTTCACTTCCAGTTGTGTGGGAGAAAACAGGGCACACATTCTCTTCTCTGTGCGCTGAGGAATTTGTTCTTGGGTGATGACAGGCAGAGGAAAGCTGGGGCAAAATGAAGACAAATTGCTTCACTCAACTAAAACAGAAAAGTGGAATTCTTTGCTGTTGACAGGCTGGTGCAGTTTTATCTTAAAAAGGCTGAGTCAATGTTGATTCTTTTGCTGCCCCAGCCCTCCTCCTGTGGATCTGAGAGAGAGAGAAACTTTCATAAGACTTTAATTTGTGTCTGGCTTCATGGTTCCCTGGCTTGTTTTTCCCTGTGCCACACAGCCATATGTTCACAGTAAACAAGCAATGCAATGCCTTGGTTATAACTACTCACAATTTTCCACTTAATCCCACCGCCCCCAAAACTGCACAGACCACAAACCACCATGTATCCACCAACCCATGAACAGACAATCAGTCTTCCACCAAACAAGCAAAGTATTTAAGGGAAAATGGACAGCCAGATGAATATTGTAGATTATTGTGTAACTGCTGCTAATATGTAAAAATGTTCTTATTTCTTATTGCCATGCAGCGTTAATGGAATGGAATTATTATCTATTTTCTTATTGTTATAATTGCTGCTAATATTCTGTCTTCTTTTATATTTATGCAGTATTTAAAGATGAACTTGTATTTATGCAGGTAGCAGTGCCATGCAATGTTAGCTGCATGGTGTTGTTATGTGGTTTCTTATCATTATTATTAGTTTTTAAGGTATGTCTGTCTGTCTTTTAATGTGAGGACTACAGATGGAAATTAGCTTTGAGCTAAATCCGGCATATTTACATGATGTCATGTGTGTGTCAATTGTTCATTAATGTGCACTGTCCTCGTAAAGTAAAATGAACAATAAACAATATTAATGCACCATGAATCCCAACAGGGTGATTAGGTCCCCAATGTGAATCATAAAAGAATTCCAGATCATCAGAATATAGGGTTAGACTTTTGGGCTTGAGTTTTGGGTTTTGCACACTCCTCATCTGAAATTATATTGTTTCTTTTATGATTTCTGATTTAATGTAGATATAGTGTTCTAAATTGTTCTAGATATCAATACAGTTTGACAGTTTTGTAGTTCCTGATGCTAGATTGGTGGGTCAAGCTAGCAACACACAAACTGTGCAACTTAACTGTTACCATGGAGGTGTTAACCTCCATGGTAACAGCAATATCTCTGATTGATAGAATTCATTTAATGAGTAGTGTTAAAGCAATAACTTAGGAATAAAGTACAATTGTTATAAACAAAGTTGAAATTCTTACTCTTGCAGCTAAGGTAAGTTAGTCGCACATTTAATACGTAAAGGTTCAAAATAAACTCCCTGTGTTGAGGCTTTGCTGGTCAGTCTGTTGTTCTCCGTCATGTCCTCAGCCCACTGCTTTGTCACTAGAAGGTTGTGTAACTCTTCAGCGTTGTTTTACACCAGGACGAAAGTAGATTCCCAGGACACGAGGCAGGCACTCTTATTCAAACCCTGCAGATAAGAGCCTTGTAGCAATCCTAAGAATGTACAGAGGCTCTATTTTCATGTACATGGTCAAAACCATAAACATAACAATCAAAAACATATATGGACATTTTTAAATATGAACATGTTACCAATTACCTTAAATTGAGTTGGTTATTTGCATCCAAGGCCTATGCTGCCACAGAGGTAATTAATGAAAAATATGAATTACCTCTCTGGCAACATAGAACTGAAACTGAAATGATCAGTTACCAGCAATGATAGACACAATTCCACAAAAAGAGTGACAGTGCATCTTTCACTAGCCAGGTAGACCTAACACAGAGGATTCATGTGTGTAGGTTTGTGACACGCTAACGTCAGGATACTCTGAAGAAGCTGAGGAAATGAGGCTATTAATATGGCTGACAATGTGACAGGTTGCAGGAAAAAAATTGAACATATGTCTGAGGTCATGTCCACCATCTGGAAACCTCTAATATGACAGGCCTAAATGCTTCTGTAGCAGCAGTTGTTACAGTAAAAACTGAACTGTGGTGAATTTTGTAAAGGTTTTTTTGTTTTGTTTAGTTTTCCATTTCTATTTCTCTGGTGAACTGACTTGCCCTCTTTCTTGTAAATGCAAAAATGACTGGATGGATGATTAACCCAAAATATCTGTTTGCATCAGAACGCAAACAGAACAGAACACAGTGAATCCAGCTCACACCTTCATTTGTTTCTTTCCAATGCTGGTTACCTTGTAAAGGGTGCACAGAAATCAGCTCTATAGGCTTGAATACAAAAATACAAAAATACAAAGATTGACACTACATTTAAGAGTTTCAATTGTTTTTTATTGTTGAATCTTTAACAGTCAAAATAAGGTGGAAAAAGAATATATGTGAACAGTCTAAGACAAGAAGAATTGGCATTGGGTGCTTCACAAGTGGCAATACACTTCCATTCAATCAGAGATCATTATTTGTGTATCTGGCCAGTCGCAAAGGCATAATCCCAGAATTTCAAAATGAAATGGCTTAAACGATGTTACGCTTGCAAACACATTCATGACCATGGACGTCAACACATGCCCTTAGTCGCTATGGACAAGTGACCTGGAAGGTCAGCTGGTCTTGGTCCTTCCCAATGATCTGTAATCTTTAGTCCTTCTCTGCCTGCCTGCACATTGAAACAGGATGGACTAACATCCTTGCTAATGAGTCCATTGCACCCGAATTGGACTTGTAGGGAGAATTTAAAGGAATACTCCGTTTTGGGCAAAATAACCTTTTTCCAAGTTTCCAAGACTGAGACAAGATGTTTGATACCATTTTAACATCTGTATGTCCACTGGTTTAGTTCCTATGGGTAGCATTTCGTGTTAGCTTAGCATAAAGACTTGAAGTCTTTAGGAGTCATTGGCCTAGCTCTGTCAAAGTGGGGGAAAGTAAAAAAAAAAAAAAAAAATCTGAAGCGGTATTTGAACTAGATGCCTTGAAAATTTTGAAAAAGCCATCTAACTTCTCCTAAAACAACTCTTTAACAAATTTCCAAGACCTGTATTCCAAATACAGTGGAGTACTCCTTTAAAAAATGTATATGGTTCTCAATTAGGCTAGTTGCTGACAATGTAATTTGATGCAGAAAAAAATTAACATATGGCTGTGGACTTGTCCACCATCTGGAAACCTCAAATGTAACAGGCCTAAATGCTTCTGTATCAGCATTGTTGTTCATGCAAAAAGTGAACGACAATAAATCCTACAAACCTTAACTCAATGATCTTATCATTTTACAATTCATTAGACATCTTGTTAGTAACAGTTTGGGCTTAACTGGCAAGCCTAAAGGTCTTTTTGTGGCTTCTTGCTCACCAGTGAACAATCAGGGGACGTGATAAAAGCTGAAGTCCTGGTGTTTTGATGGCCATTTAATTGTGTACACTGTTGGAGGGTGTTTTATGTGCATGTTGCATTTGGTTAACCAAGTCAATAGCATAAGTGCTGACTGCCCTAGAAACAGGGTCATGTGTTAATTGATTATGGTGAGTGAGAGACTGGACGGTTTGCATATTGGCCGCTGAGGGAAAGCAGGGACAAATCTGAGGAAAGTGGAGAAGTGAGGAGTTTGGGATTTCCGAGACCCACTTTTGGAGATTATGGTGATTGTGAACGAGGGATTGGCCCACTGGCAGACTTCCATGGTCTGGATCTCAAATGCTTCAAATGAGAACAGTTCTCTGTCACCATGTAATACACAGATGTACAATACATAAATAACAATTGACACAAAAAACTCCACCATTGTCATTATATACAACTGCTCTCATATAAAGGCTCATTTTCATAAGTTAGTCTTCTTCTGAAAAAAAAAAAAAGTGGTGCTCTTTGGTTCTTATGTACTAATATGGTATATTTGTTTCCTCATCAGGGGTTCCATGACTAACTGCTTTAGTACTGTGGTACTGGAGGCAGAAGTCATTGCCAAGCCTGGGCTCTCAGGAGTAGGGCAGGTCAGACAGGTCCATGTTGGAGTTGAAGATGATGGAAAACTCTTTAGTAAGTAGCTGGTGGAGGCTGATGCCATCATGAGCGTAAACCCAGCGATCGCCTGTCCAGTCGTAGCGCTTCGGTCCGCTGCAAATAGATTAGGAGGCATGAAATTCAGGGGATTGTGTTGCTTTCTCAGCTGAAAAATACAGGCTGTATTTTCATGTACAGTACCAGGTTTTTCTGCATTGTACAATCTTGGGCAGACTGCCCAAACGTAGTTTTGAGCTGCCTAAGGAAAACTGTGAAATTGAATTTAAAGCAGTATGAAAATACTGCTTTAAATGAATTTGAGAGGTTTGCTGATATCTAGATGTTTGAGATCAGTGTTGGGGAGTTAGCAACAAAGTGTAAGCAATTATACTTACCCATTACTTTCTGTAAATCACATTACTAATTACACTCTAAAAAGTGATCAGATCACTAATTACTTGACTTTTGCATTATTTTCTAAAGCCCATATCAGCCCTGACAAGAACATGCATAGACACCAAATCCTATGAGTGCTGAGCTAGGATCAGTTTTACATATTAAATCATAATAAATACAAGTTTATGTCAAAGTCTGATCATAGACCTACACTCCTGGTACATCTGATTAAACAGATTATCATCACAGCTGATTATTTTATCTGGGAATTGGCAACAGTCTCAATGGGTAAATATCATCTTAAAACCCACTTCTTTAGTTTTATCACTCACCAGCTCTCTTTACCAACCATCCAGTGTGTGTGTGTGTGTGTGTGTGTGCGTGTGTGTGTGTGGTTTCTCTTCACGACATGTATTGTCCTATTTCCTTATGACTCCGAGTGAATTGAGACATTTATGTGAAATTTAATTTAACTAAAGCTTGATCTGACTTCTATAAAAGTCATTTTCAGTAAAATTATCTTGATTGATTACCATCTATGATAAATACCCCCTACAGATTACTGGCGTCAGTTTCAATCCCAGCAGTTTGAAAGCCCAAAATTAAACACAAAAATATCATCTCATGTGGTGTGTACTTTGTGTGCCTTCAGCAGAGTTATTAAACTCAGCTTTCCTGCTGTGGCGACCCACTGTGATAAGATCAATTTTTCAATTTCATCAAATTATTTCTGCTGAGATGCACCTTCATGATCAAAGTGAGAAGCAACGTGTGGCCACTGACAGAGCGAGAGACGTGCAAACACACTGGCACTATAGTATTCTGAGTGACCTTCATGTCCCCCAC
This sequence comes from Holocentrus rufus, assembly GCA_900302615.1. Lineage (NCBI taxonomy): Eukaryota > Metazoa > Chordata > Actinopteri > Holocentriformes > Holocentridae > Holocentrus > Holocentrus rufus. The sequence goes on from OMLF01019805.1 coordinate 7,505, forward strand.
AACTGCTGCAGGTCACCCTGGGTGTATCTGCTTTTTGTTTTTTAATGTGTGATGTCTGAGATGTTGCTGCCTGAAGCTGGAGGACGTTTTGGCCTGCTGTGGTGAGCCAATCAGTTTGATTTTGTGGAAGCTGAGTTTCACTATAAGGGCACATGATTCCCCTAAGATTCATCCAATTTAACCAGGCTGTGTCCGAGGTTCTGGGCCACACGTAGGAACTGAGGTACCAACAAATTTCTTCTTATTTGTGGTTCATATCCACCAATTCCTTCTTATTTTGTTAGTACCCCTTGATAATAAGCTTTTATATAAAAAATCCTGGTCATATGTAGCTCTCTCTTTTATTTGCAATTGATAAAACAAATGGTAGAAATTCGAATTTGTATGAAATAGATGTCAATCTTAAATTCATGTAGACAGTTCCTGTAAATATAAACAAATATTTCAGAAGCTGAAATAGACTTCATTTCACTTCAGACCTTTTCTATATGACAGAGGTTGTTTAACTGTACTCCATCTTCATGGTCGCTGTTGCCTTCCTTGACAATTTTCACGTCTTGCAAATCAGGACTATCTATCATTACTTACTGTATTATCTTCAACAAGTATCTCAGAGTGTGGTCACTATTTGTCATGTTGTTGAGAGTGAGTGTGTGTCTCAGCAACATGCAAGCTTATTTTTGCTGTCCGATTGACATTTGGTGTTAAGTTTCTGCGCCCCAAGTTATTTCTGCAGTGTGACTGACTATTTGTGTGTTTGTCTGTGCCCCAAGCCTTTTTTGATATGTGAGCGGCTGATTGGATTTGCTTTTATGTAAATTGAGAAAAACAGATACCAAAAATTATTTTATCAAAATATGAACTGCAGAACTTCATGTGGCAGTTTGTATCATGTTAATTCTGAATATCATTTAATCATCCAGCTCGGTCTGGAATTTGCTAAATGTCAAGATTATATATAGAGCACCAAGTCAACAATCCTGCCAAATCTGCTCCATTCCCACGTCGTGTCCCGTGCCGATGTGTTTCAACCAGATATGCACTGAAACAAGCCACTGAAATCACATTTCTTTGTGACTTGAAGACTCAACCCCCAGACCTGTTGCTTCTGAGAAAAATCAACTTAGTCTTGCTGAATGACTTGTGAATGTGGCTTTAAGGTTTCTATAATTTTGTTAAAGGAATGTTCCGCTGTTTTGGGCATAATACCCTTTGTTTTGACTTACCCATACTGAGACATGATGTTCAACACCAGTGGACTTACAGAGGTGAAAATCGCATCAAACATCTGGTCTTAGTCTGGTTGAGTAGGAACAAAGGATATTTTGCCTAAAACGTTGGATTATTCCTTAAAAAAAAAAAAACTAGTTTGAAGGGTATATAGATGAAAATATCAAGCACATAATATAAACATGCATGATTATTAATTACAATTACCATGATCCTATTTGCATAAACACATTTTCAACTTGAATATTCTACACTCATTGTTATATTATGTCTAGTACTTCTGCTTGAAGCTGTTCTCCTTGTGATAGAGTTCTTTGGGCTAAAAAATACAGATATAAAGCTCTGTCTACCTCACTGTGTCTCTTCTGCAGAGATAAACTGTGAGGTCTAATGAGCAGAATGTGCTTTGAGAAGAAGTGACTCTATTCCCCCTTTCACACAGACGAACAAAGCTGGCTTATTGCTGGCTTTGAGGTCTGTGTGGAAGGGTCAGACTGGCACTTCTGAGACCACCAGTAAGCTGCCTTCTGACCTAGTTGCAAAGCTGGTTCAAAGCTGTCTTTTTGGGCTGTGGTGAAGAAGTACTTTGAAAGCCAAACTGACCTGTAAATACAATAAACACACACTGTGAAACACATGAGAGAGTAAAAACTTCCCTATCTACGTATATGTCACTTGAAGAACACTAAACAATTTGATGTCACTGTTATCGCAGATGAAAATGGGGATTTCCCCGAGCCAAAGGCCAACTGACCGTTGTTCTCTGCCCGCTGTGAGAAGCTGCAGCCCCGCTGTCAGCAGCAGTGACCGTCTGGAGCAGGGCTGTACAGTGCAACAGTTTTGCTTGCATCGATGATAAATATGAATCCACTACACTAGGTTGCTTTGCTGGAGATCTGTCCAGACCAGGGTGTAAAATTAACATTCTGCGAAATGCAGGTTATTATGCAGAGTGGCTGGTAAATTTGGTAGTCTCATGCTATGGTGGCAGGTGCCCAAACTTTGTACTGTGTTCAGTAACCTAGCAACCCATCTAGTCCTCTCAGCTGAAATCGAGATCACCAAAATCTTGAAATACCAGTAATGTTAGATTGAATTTTCCAATGCGACATTACGGCCGATAGATGGAGGTGCCCCAGTGTATCACCGTGTAGAGTGCGTACCACATACTTGAGGCCCGGGTTTGATTCCAGCTGTGTTTCCCACTGGGTCTGGGGAAGAGACTCCGGGTTTGCATGCATAGATTCACACACACTCCCAGTGCGTAGCGGCCGCCTCATCCCATTCGGAGTATTAGTCCACTGATGCATGTTTTTAGTTGGCTTTTGATTTAGTCAAGCAGGTAACTCAAGCAGGTAAAAAAGGTATTTATGAAATTTGTAATAGTGAAAATTCTGCGTGTGTCTGTGTTTTCTGTACTGTGTGTGCTGTGTCGTATCCTTCCATGTACTAAACTGCCAATCAACCATGATAAAACCTGGTACACATACATGT
>OMLF01019806.1:0-17314 GCA_900302615.1 Holocentrus rufus
TAAGGACTGATACTCGCCAGTTGTCTTCTGTGTCCATAGCGTGCTGTGCCGGAGCCGACCCCGTGGACTGGTGTGGCGCTAGGACTCCGCAAGAGCTGGGTGGACTGCGCTAGGAAGGAAGAGACAGTTACAGACTGCTAGGGCCTTGGATGACTGTGGGTTGGGGCGAAGGCAAAATTTATTCTTATTAAATCCCTTTTTATTGAGAATCTCTGTCCCGGTGGTTATTTTAAAGCTCTGCTCGGCTTGATTTTAAGAACCTGTTTGAGTCCTAGGCTCCCTCCTAGGTGGCGTTGTCGTTTTTAGTCCTTTTTAATTTTTTTTTTTTTACCATTTTTACGTAGTTATTTATTTGGTTTTATAATAGTTTTAGGCCTTTCACGGCCGCTGGTTTTTACATTTGCATGTAAGCTGTCAATGCTTGGACGTGGTATAAAAATGCACTACACACAAACAAGACATGTATTTCGACTATGCAGTTATTACAAAGATGATGTTCTGCAGCTCACGACACAAGCACCTTTATTCAAGCAGAGGATTCACTGACATCAAAGGACTCATATTTTAAGAGTTTTTATTGACCTGACTATGTTTTCAAAGGAGTAAGTGGGAAAAAAAAATCACTTGGCAGTTGTAGGCTTAAGTGATTCTTATGGTAGTAAATTATCCTCCTTTTTCATGCCAGATTGTATGGTGGTATCTCATCATCCCAGTTAGAAGAATGGGCCTGTCAATTTCTTCCAAGAACGGGAGCGTCACTAAAATCCTTGTTTCTCTTTTCCACTGAACTCTGACACTTAGAAGTTATTTTCCTCTCTCATAAAATACCGGGCAATCACTCATTCAATGATGCATTTATACATTCAGGTGCTTCCCTAGTAACTTAATACAAACATTTTCCCCCTTTACTTTTCATTGTTCCCATGCGATCCTCATGCTGTCCTTTAACACACACTTTTATAACCATATAGAAGGATTCATCGCTGCATAAAATATGTTCTAGCTCAAGCATTATTCATGAATGCCATAACAGTTGGAGATACAAAAAACAGGTAATGGTTTACCTGCAAGCCAAGCTCATGCGAAGTGCTTCCAAAAAACGTGCACTTATACAATCTTGTTTGCCCTCATATAGAATTAATTGAATTAGAGATTGAGAATATACACATTGAAAGCTATTCAATCTACCTTACAATAACTTCAGCATTTCTTCAGATGACTAACAGAAACTCGATGAACCCAGATTGCACGTGACAACTAACCCAAACCTGAAATTTGAAAACAAAGTATAGCCTTTCAATGTATCTGTGTAAACTCCTTCCTACCAATAAAGGGGGAGAGTGACAGTGGTAGTCGTATTTCCCACCAGTTGAAAGAGCAGCATCACAAAGGCCTTCCACCGCGCTGTGCATTTTGCGCTGTGATTTACTAAAACCAAAACCAAAATGATAAGAGCATCTGTATCCCTGTCTGGTTTGACATCATGACGAAAGATCGGTGCCAAAGAAATGCTCACTCTCCTGCTATTTTTGGTTTCCCAGAAAGGTTTTACTGGAATGATTGTGGAAAATGACACAAGAGAAAATCTGAACGGTTTCCAGTGATTCATGCTTTTTTTTTTTCTGATGCATAATGTGATAGGGGGTAATTACAAGGCCTCTATAAATGGCTAGTAAAGAGATGTTTTAAGAGGGTGGAAAGGGAGACAAATGCCATAAAAATGTGTGATAAACAGCAATGCCTTATGAATACATGCTAATTTTGCCCTCTGATGAAAAAAAAGATGCATTTTTTTCTTTGTAGAAAGAAAAATCCCACGGCAGTGTAATGAAAAAGGCACTGCTGGTTTGTAACGCTATGAAAAAATCCAACAGTTTAACTGTTAGAATCAGTAGAATCAGACGTCATCCCAGCACAGTGTCATCTGGGCATTTTGATATTAATGCATGCTGTAACATTTAGACTGATATGTGCACATCCATATATCAACTGACAAGTTTATGGCCTTTTTATCTGGTCTAACTAAGAAGTAAAGACCAAACAGAGAACTCTCTGCTCCTGAAAGCCGGAGCTTAGACTTTCATAGCAGATGGAAAATGTGAGTAGATGAAGAGCAAACAGTGGAAAAAGTTCCGGCCATGGTTTGAACATGTCTAATTGAAGCAGACAGTGCTTGACTGCAGAGACAAGGATTCCATTTTCTGTACATATTTCACAGCAGGCATGGCAGCTTTTCAGGCTAAGAATTAAAAAAAAAAAAAAAAAAAAGAGTAACAACTTTAAGGTGTAGAAATTTTGCGGAATGCCAAGGCAGACTTTTCATGGCCACCTCATTTAACAGAAAGCAGACATTTCATTTGACAAAGAATCCTGTTAAATACAGTTCTAAAAGAAAAAGCTCCTTGAGCGAAAGTCTCTGCTGGTCCCATGGTCTGACGGGTCATAATTTGGTTAGCTGCAGGACAAAATGCACTCTGGGTAGCACAGGCACAGATGACTCTTGTTGCAGTACACAAGTCTTCCCTTCACTAGGTAGTGGCCAATTCTGTTTCTCTCAGCTTTCTGTACTCTGAGGTGCTCTGTTTTTGTATTATAACTCAATTCCATCATTCAGTCCCAGAAATGTGAGCCTAACTTTTGCAGAATAAACCGGGTTGTCTTGTCAGCACACAGAGATTAATGACAGGGCTGTTTTTGATTTTGGCATTTTGACCACAATATCTATATCTGAAGCATTAATTGTATCAGCATCATCTTGGATTCATTCAGCCACTTGGAGATAAATTGATTTGGTTGAACAACTTTTGTAGAGTTCTTGATCTTGAACTTTTAGAACATCACAAAGTCCAAGACATGGAGAGATGAGTATTATCAGCATAAGCCCAAACAATGTCAAAGCAGCTCTAAAAATCTGTATGTGTCATGCATTTAAGCACACTATTTTTAGTGATGAGCAGCACAAAACCAAGCACTGGACCCCCAGTTGCTTTATCAGACATGCAGTGGCCAAAGCTTAATGCCTTTTACTACTTTGGCCTTGTAGCAGCCTATACAGAAATGACATGCACTCCTGTTTTGTCCCACAACTATTTGTTGGCAACATGGCAATCTGGACCATAGCATTTCCCACTACAACATGGCTTAGCAGTCAGGGAAACAGTAACCACATCCACTTATTGCTTGTCCAGCAGTAATTTAGGTGGATGTGCTTGTCTGTTTGCAGTATACTGAGTTCATATTGGCTTTATGCACCAAGATAATGCACTGGCAAGCCTGTTTAAAAATTGTGGATTGGAATGTTTATGGGATGTTGTCATCCAAATTATGCTGGAAAGAAGCACATCACACAGGGATGACTTGCCCCTAGTTATCTGAAAATGGATACATATACATTCTTACACTGAGACACTGCAGCTGAATCTCTTGCTTTCTCTGCAATGAGGTCACGGGCTTTGCAAATGTAGGTATTCACCAGCAATTCACAGAAACCTTGTTTAAAACCTACATTACTACCAACCCGCATTCATTTCTATTTCCAGATGAACGGTTCCTCGAGCATCAGCACTGCATTAATGTTTCGAAAGCTGCTGTTCACATCATGACATGAAACTGAACGGCTGCTAGATTCATGCTGTTTCATTTACTCCTGCTGACGAAACATGTTGACATAAAGCAGACAGAGGTATTGTGATACATCCCGTGCTAAACTGTGTGACATAGATCTCTGCATAGGAGTGTAAATACAGAAATGAAAAAAGGTGACACGTTCATATTGAAAGTGATAATGGTTTTAGTGAAGACTTGTGCTATATAGTGGTATAAACATACGAACTAACTGAATGAACTGGAATAATTTGGTGGTACTTTTTTTTTTTTTTTTTTTTTTAAGAATATCTGACAAGTTAGTTCCTGTTCCTTTCGGTTGTTTTGGAGAAGGCAGACATGTCACTTTGTGTTATGTGGACATCCAGACTTCACTGGTATTTTGACTGGCATTAACTTGAGCAAATAATTATGAAATTATTCCTTTAAAATACCCTTGGGGATGAAATGCTCTTTTGAGTGCTGTATCAGACACTGAAAAAGATGAGGGATCCACTTATTCTCCATATTCTGTTTCACAGGTTTACTGGAAGTGACTGACATATGACTGTATTTACATAAGTGTCTGTACAAGAATGAAAACTGAAAACACTAAACTAGATTTGTGTCCTTTAGTGCTTTAGGCTTTGGATCTTATTCATGGTTTTATTATGCATTTTTTCTTTTATTTTGTCTACTCTGTTTCAATGCATTTCATCTCATTTCGATTTCATAGCCCTGGACAGCCCGGCTGATCCAAATCGCAGTTGAGACTTCAATTGGCCCTGAGAGCACTGAGGACAATAGTGATGGACCACAGGGCTGGTAGCTTGGATCAGGGATTAGACTGTGTGTGTGACCACTCTTTCTCACACATACACACACAAACACAGGCTGACTGGACTTTTCCAGTCACTTGGAGGCAGCACTGTTCCTCTAACAAGCGGTGTCTGAGTGGCTGTCATCATAAACTTGTCCTCAGTGGCCTAAACAGTGTGGCTCCCAGCCAGAGGACCGCAAGCTCTGGTGAAAGTCCACCTGCTGACTCACCACAAAAGGACATTGAGCGAACTCTCACAACAAACCAAGGGGTCCCACTACATCTTTGGTGCAGTAGCATCCAAAGAAAGCAGTTAAAAATTAATAAAAATCAAAGTATTCCTTACAAAGGCCAAGTCTGTCGGGATGGTGCAGTACATCCAGTGGCTTGACTTTCACTTCCAACTTGCGTAAGCTCTCGATTTCTTAAGAGACCAGAGTGAGTCATATTCAATGGCACTATTGTTTTCATAATCTCCATTTGTCCGACTAATATATCAATTGACTGATGAAATAGTCCACAGGGTGCTGACAATTTACTGTTGAATCATGTAATTGCCATCCACGTTGCAATCAATATGTAAACATTTGTTATTAATTACCTTTCCATCAAAGGTTAATATTACCATTGCTGACATAATTATAGATAAGATATTTGGAATGCTGTGAAGGATTTCTTTGTGTTCTCCAGACATTTGTATATTTATATGGAAGGTTTGACAGATGCTTTTTCTCCAAAAAGGACTTTTATCAACAGACAGGGTTCTCATGTAAATCCCTACTGTGAGACAAGCGCTTGCCATTGTATCCAGAAGATCAATGCAGCCTTATGAAATGTCCAAGACATCAGTATATCATTTCTTTTTATTTCAACAACTCACAGGATGACACTGTGGTTTAAAATAAACTCCAGGCAGATGCTGCTGTTGGTCTGCCAAAGTACAACTGCCATCAGTGTAGAAAACAATGTGATAAAAGTCCAGGATACTCTGTCAAACCAAACTGAGAACAAATGTTATCAATTTCAAAAACAGACATGCTAATCTCAGTCCTTGGAAAAGGGAGGTAAAAGAAGAAACCTGGGGGTGAAAAGAGGAAAATTTTTATCACAAAGCCTTTACAATCTGTGGACAAGAAAATGAAATCAGCTTGTTGTGTACTGGTCTCTGTGCAGGTCTGGATGTGAACCCAACCACAAGCTGTGAAAGTTACCTTCAAGGAATCCCCAGCGTTAGCCTGAAACCACCTCTGAATCACACGAGACCCGCAGTTATTCTCTACATCTCTCATCATTAACCGAGCCTGAGAGAAGAGCGATAATTATCTGGCTGTGCAGGGACATAAGTGAAACCAGAGGATTGCACTCTTTTAGATCTAATCCAAGCTGTTGTGCACAGTAAACCCTTGTGGGGTGCAGGGAACTAAGAGACAAAACCGAAGACATCTGCTGAAACCTGGCTCTGAAACACTACAACCAGCCTCTTGTAATGAGGAACACATGAGGCGCAGAAAGACTTTGTATAGATAGGTGAAGTAAACATGACAGGATCCAGTGAATCCAGTTGATGAATGGTGAATGGGAGAAAAAACCTGACTGCCACCTCTTTAGTGCTGTCTGCTGTAAGATGTGACCATGACCAGAACTCTGACTAAAGGCTGAATCTGTAATGCTCTGGCTGTCACCAGCGGTCCAAAGCCCAATTCTGAGTCATCTTTGCCAAGGCAGAGAAATTCCAGGAGGCACACTTGTTCATTGTATTTGCAGTGTTACACTGGGATGTTGGCAGCATCCCTAGCTCCTAAACCCCAAGAACAAACCTGAAACCAGACTCGCTGTGAAGTATTGGACGGCATGTATCGATCCTACAGTGGACGTCACAGAGGGCTGGATGGCAACTTAATGGAAACATTTGCTTCTTTATTACCTGGAGTGACTTGAGGAGAGATGGAAATACACCCCTTTTACATAAGACAAGCATAGGAGAAATTGGACTGGACAGCAGTGTTAGCGTAAGGCTTTAAGCCTCCTGATTGCTTTTTCATGCCTTTTTGCTCCTGTCGTTTATGAGAACAATACATCAGAGGGCAGTAGCTGCAGATTACATCATAGCACATACAAGCAGCAGCAAAAAAAAAATGCCCAGTGAAACCACAAAATAAACTCTGGTCACATCCAAGAAATTGCAAGGTCCCAGCAGCCTAAACATGGAGGACTTGTTTGAGAGCCTCTAGCTCATACACGGTGACAATGATATCTCTAAACAGATGATGTGGCTAAACAAGTCAACATCACTTTCAGTAAGCGTGGCTTGAGATGTAAAAATGGCAGGATGTGGTACAACAAACCTCAAAAAAAAGATGGCCCAGAAGGAAGTGTAAATCCCTATGCGAAAGCAAAGAGAACACCAGGTTTGCAGTCAAGAAAATCACCTCCTCCACTGGGAGTCTCTGGTGTCTCCTAAAATCCTCGCCTCCTTTGCTTAACATTACAGATTTCTGCACGACCAGCGGAAAGTTTGCACTAATGCTATTATTGCAGATGGGCCGAAAAACAGGCTCTTCTTTTAAAAGGACGCTGAAACTGACACTGACAGTTGAAGGTCAGAGGGTAGCAGGAGAAAGATTTATAACAGAACTTCTGAAGTTTTAAGCACGTAGACAATATTTCATAATAGTCCAGCAGTTATATAACTTATCACACATGTCTGAGCTCATTCAATGTCAAAACTTATACCAAACACTGTCCATATGACCCATGAATGTAAAGCAAACCTTGATCCACAAGTTTAGCCCAAAGTTATAGGAGAGATAGAAAGTGAAAATGGATACATTTTGATGGAGCAACAGCAGGTGAGAGATGTACAATAAGTAGGTGAAAACGCTTGCCTCTTTTAAAGGAATACTTCATCATTTTTGGCAAAATACCTTTTTCCGACTACCCCAGGGTGAGAGAAGATGTTCGATACCATTTTCACCTCTCTACGTGAAAATGGTATCGGTTCTGATGGTTAGCATTTCATGTTAGCTTCATGTTGGCTTTGTGTTAGCTTAACATAAAGACTTAGCATAAAGAAAATAAACCTTACTGGAGCTCTGAAGCTGTCTTACCTAGTGTCTTTTTTTTTAATTAATGCCAAGACATATTTCACATTTGAATTTTTTTTTTCACTTTGATGGACCCAGTCTTATGACTCCTGTAGACCTCAAGTCTTTATGCTAACTGAACAGGAAATGCTAACCATTGGAACTGAAGCAGTGAAAGTTCAGAGGTGAGTATGGTATAAAACATCTTGTCTTAGTCTTGGTAAGTTGGAAAAAGGGTTGGAAAAGCAGGGGTTGTTCATCACTTTATTGCCAGCTTTTATGGCAAACTGGAGGCATCAGATATTTTGAGATTGTGACATTAAATGAAACACAGGGTGTAATATTGGGGGAAAATGCCATTTGGAACAATATGCTCAAAGTCAAGGCAATGTGCGTAAAAAGATTATGAGATGCCAAGTGCTCCTTCATGTATATGAAACAGAGCGCTGTTTGATATACACCGCAGTAATAGATTTTGCTGCTACATGTACAGTAAAATCAAACAAAATTGAAGTTCTATATATTTGCCAGACCTTAAGCCATATGATGTACAGGATAATATTATGTTGAGTGGTGAACACTCTTGAAGGCTAAACCATAACCGCTAAACTGCTGAAACTGTCTCTTCAGCTGACATCTTGGGGTAACGATTAAGTACAAATTACAAACATCAAAACCTTCCATTCATGATTCATACTAAACCAACATGAGAGCGCACAATGATTTGACTATTTCATGCAGCAGCAGTGCAAAAATTATAACAGAAAATCTGATTAACTTTGGCAAAATGGCCTACCATCATGCCAGTGAAAATGACATAGGCTCTCAGCTCTAATTAGTTTAAACCAGTGATTGAGTTTTCCCCCAGATTATTAGGTTGTGCTTTTCCTAGGACATGCAAAAACATCAGCGTGTGCAGCAAGATTCTTGCATATAACAACAGACAGTTTTATTGAAAAATAGAGCACAGTGCTAAATACTGTGAGACTAAGAGATCAGAGATGTCAGGCCACTTTATGCTAGGAAAATGGTGTTATTAGAATTGGCATTGTTGACACAGGTTGGAAAGACCTGAAGATTAAATTATGTATATTGTCTATCCACACATCAGAAGAAACATATTACACTCTAGCACGATCTTACATGCACAAACCTGATTCTACATAACTATAATTATGTTGTTTTTTTTCTGTAAATAAACTTCTTGTTGTGCAACAGTTGCATGGTTTACCAAAGCTGTGATATCTTTATATTTATATCTTTATAACCAGAGGAAGAAAAGAATGTTATTGCTTTGACCAAGATTTATTAGACCATTAAAGAATAATGATGAATCTTGTTGCAGAAAGAACGTACCTTAATTACAGTAGTTATCGTAAATTACAGGGATATCATATCGTGTTTTGGTATCACAGTTCACCTCATAATGAAACATGAAATCCATAGAACAGCGGGATTGAGTCTTGCTTTGACAGGAGCCAAGCACAACACCATAGGACAAACTACTGAAAGTGTTTTGGCTGGATTTGCTAATTATACACAAATTCATTTGATACCAGTATTTTTGAAACAAATCATTCAGCACTTTGCTCACTAATGGAAATTAAATAATCAAATAATACTACATAATATTATGATAATTTATAAATTCAATTATAAATCCAGCAGTTTATATGGTCATTAAATGTAGTTTCTATACAGGAAATTTCAGTGTTTTTGTCATATTCTCATGGATTGAACTGGTTTACATTTCACCTCAGTATATACAGTGCCTCTCTGCTTTACATTAAACCAATGTGTTGAAACGCTGTCAAACTTTCAAATGAAAAACAGAGCCAACACTTGTGGGTGCTCCATATGCTGCTATTGCAGATTATTTGGTGAGGACATATGATTTGTGAGGTGAGGCAGAGAGAGAGAGAGAAGAGGGAAGACCACAACTCTGTCAAAATGTTTTTTCATCTCTACTCTGCACTAAGCAGAGGAAACAGTGAGAATCTGTCAAGTCCATCATTGATACAAATGGAATTATGAACCTCCACTATTATCGGTTTGGAGTTAAGCACTCTTCCCAGAGGAAAGAAGGACCATTGGGCTCCATATCACCTACGTATCGTAGGCCCCACTCAGCCCCCACATTTTTTAGTGTCTGAGGAAGACATTACTCATAGATGCATGATATAACCCTGCAGGAGAGTTCACAAGACGCGATCCATAGAAACCACATCGTGATTCATGTTCTAATTTCAAGGGTGTAATCTAGGATAATGATATATGGATTAAACTCTGGATTTTACTTAAGACACACTTTTCATTTAACTTTAAATACATGATGCTAAAGCAAGGTTCACCACATTCCGTAACGGTGACTACTGGACGTTAACGGCCACGGTGGAAACACCAAGTCAACGCACTAAGCCTTGATATATGTTCTGTAACCTGAAACCAACATGTTCCACTTTGACATTTGACAATGACTTCAGTGTGAAGCTGCAAAATACCTCTAAATGACCAGCGAGGGACACATGGAACGGCTGTTGTGCCTGCAGATTTATTTCACTGGCAGTCGACTACTTGTTAACTGTAGCAGTATGGATATAATTAAGGCCGCTTTCACAGCCTTGGAGGAACAGTGTGAATCTGTGATTCAAAAGTATTGTGATAGAAAAAATATTTGACGAGGGGAGCTGCTGCCTTCTAAAACTAAAACAGAAAAAAAACAATATTTCACCCAACAAATGAATGAATGAATGAATGATGGTATCCTTTCTAGAACAGATCTATTGACAGTGAATTAATCATCAATGTAATTGAGAGTAATGCAATGTTTTAGTTGTATTCAACAGACTAAGTCAGCAAGGCAAGCCCGATTGTATAATATGAATATCAGTCAATCAATCAACCAACCAACCATCCAACCAGCCAATCAACCAACCAACCAACCGACCAACCATCAAAACAACCAATCAACCAACAGAACATCCAATCAATTAATCACTCATTCACTCACTCACTCACTCAATCAACCAACCAATCAATCAATCCAACCAACCAATCAACCGACCAAGCATCCAATCAATCAATCAATTAATCAATCAACAAACAAACTGATGACTAACCAAAAATCCAATCAATCTATTCATTCAACTAACCAAAAATCTAATCAATCAATCAATCAATCAAAAAACAAACCTACAACCAACCAACCAAAAATCCAATCAATAAATAAATCAATGATTCATTCAATCAAACAAACAATCAATTGGCTGAGGTAGTCAGATGTATATCTTTATACTACTGATCTGCATGCAGGCTGCTGCAGAGCCAAATCTAATGAACGTCTTGATTAATAACATCAAGTCTGCTTTGGATTGGCTGTAATCCTATAATGAACTGGAGTCATTCATCTGTGTTCAAATTCTGGAGGCAATTTACAGATGGAAATTACATGCAAGGCTTTTTTTCATTTTTCTCATTTTGAATTGACATCATCCAAGTACATCCGAGTTTTTCTAGAAGAGGCCCAGGGGAAGCTGCATACTGTCTGGCCAGAAAATTGTTATCATTTGTGCATATGTACACTGGATGTCCCTAATATGGGAAATATTAGGGACATCTTCCTGATATTGAGTTGCAGCTGCCTTGGCACCATTCACATGCCAATCACAATAGTCTCTGGGCTAAAAGTTATTTCTGTCTGCTTCTCTTTATCTACATCCCCTCTTTTGTCATGCAGGTAAATATTGAATAAGGAAAATCAGATGGGAATAATGGGTTTTCCCTGGATTGCATGGTCAGTGGCTCAGAGGCAGAAAAATGTGCCCACTTCATCCTCAAACCACCATGGGCCATGTCACAGTGTCCACAAACCAAGTCACTCATCCTTTGGCAATTGAGATGCTTGAAAAAATATTGTTTGAAGACAGATGGTGGCACTGTTACAGTATCTCCAAACAAGGATTCCTGTGTAGGCGTGATGTTGAATGAGCTGTTTCAGGCATGATGGTGAATGAGCTGTTGCGTTTGTGGTCATTCTAAATAACATATTGGGATTTTTATTCAAAAACAAATTGGCTGTTGCCGTTGTAGCGGTGTGAGTTTTGTTTGTTTGAATCCAAACTGCCCTCTTCTATTTCAGCTGGCTTTTAACCATTTCCCTAAATCTCATAAACAATTTACTGCTCGTCCTAATTTCCCCTCTGAATAAAGTTCAACAATGCTGTATGAACAAGGGAATGAATGAAAACATGACCCAAGCTTAAACATGAGACGTTTTTTTTTTTTTTTCTTCCCTTTCCCGGCACAGCAGACATTTTTCCTCCTCTCACTGACATTCACAGACGCCGGTGGGAGCTGAGTCACTGAGACCGTTCCTCCGTTGGGGTTCCCCCCTGCTTAGCTCATCGATCGCCCCAAGGCCACAGGTCATCATGACCGCGGCTCTGCCAGCTGCAGCGGTCTGGAGGGGGAACGTGAGAGGATTTTCTCAAAGCTCGCTCTGTGAGGAAAAAGTGACACAGCACAATGTTGAGCGTGGTAAACGTTTTTCCTCATTGCTCTCCGGGGAGAGTTATTTGAGCAGATTTGCCTGGACCGTTGACTTCCAGGCCCCCTCAACATCACCCACACTAACATCTGAGTTGAATGTCTGCTGGAGCTGCAATGTCTGACCCTTTGTCTTGGTTTCTTTCACATCTCTCCATTTTATTTATCTCAAAATTCACATTAGAAATGTATTTAAATTGATTTAAATTTTCAAAAATACCTACCACGTTTAAGATCTGTCTCATTTCTGATATTATTCCATGAATGGGTCTTGGACTTGGAAGGTTTTCCATTCGACTCTCCGCAATCACTCTTGAAAAGAGCCTGTGAGGATGGAAGATCTGTCCAAATGTTTTCATTCCAATGTGTCTCTCTCTGCGGTGAGAAACGTGAAACACCTAGCTATCTGTTTATCATTTTGTGTTTGTTTATAGGAGCACCCTGACGCGGTTCAGTTCAGACTTATGAAGTCATGGGGCTTCATCCTGTCCTCAGAACTGAATCCCTGCTCCGAGGAATATTGTTAATTGCAACGCATCTTATCTTACATTCAACAACTGATTGCTTGAATACCCTCATCCCGTTCCAGACCACTTCAGACGAGAGACGTCGCTAGCATGGCACAAACTTGTGGAACTTTAGAAACAAGTAAACCTTTCCTCAATCGTCCCATGCAATCACTCTCTATATACTTGCAAGTGGTTTGTAACTTAATCAAGTCGAGATGACGCAATTCATATCAGTGCCTCAGAGAAACCCTGTCAATATTCAGTCTCAAGAATTGCTACATCAGATCATGGAGGTCCCTTCATTTTTGTCACACTTCCTACTTGACTGAAGCCAGATCACACCAGATCATGCTTGATGTTGTCTTGAATGAGAAGTACTAACTAGAGGCTACAGTGTGTTGCCACATGAGGCTTGATTTCTGCATCATTTGGCTTGTATTGCTATGAAACCTCACCGGGCTTACAGGACTGGAAAGTTAGGCTGAAGCGAGTGAGCTCTAATAGAGGCAGATGGACCATGTCAGAAGTTGGAGATGACTTATTGCAATAAAATATTTCACAGCTGTCTGGCACCACTTAAACAGCTCCCCAAAAAGGAACAATAAACATATAAACTGGTTAGCATTTGGAAGAAAATGGCTCAGGAGAATATTGAATTAATCAGACTGGACTTTCACAGTTTACAGGCAATGACTCACAAGATGACCATTCACACGTACATTTGTGAAATCCAGAGGACAAAAAAGGATATCATTCATTGATCACTGTCTCTCACAAACACAGATCCCCTAGGTGATTTTCACCTCGCAGGCCATCCGAGGCACAGCAGCGGACTAGACACCGAAGCATCTGGGACCACTCTCGATTCACAATAAATACACGAACAGATCTCGCTGTTCAACAAGGTCAGACATTTTGCAAACATCAACAAAACCTTTTGTGGGATAGGCGAAGGAATCAAAGCGCTCTCTAGCTGGCTGTCTACCAGAGATCTCCACAGCTGCACTCTCCATGTGCTGCTTCCTGCAAAAGAGGGCAGAGCTCTGAGCTGTGGGTGGAGGACGCCTTGAGTCTCTCGCGGCTCGCAGTATGGACGACCTAAACAAGGGCGTACAGGAAGAGTGACTCAACGCTCAAAACCAGTGGGATGAGGAGGTTAATGAACGGCACTTTATGACTTTGGCCGTTAAAATCAGGCGTCATTCCCCCTTTAACGCTTAACATAGCACGCATAAAGTTGCATAGCTTAGGGAGAGTTATATATCACAGTTAAAATAATGAAACAAAAATAACGTGACATTTATGCAACTGGTGATTAGCATTTCAAGAGATGTAACAGTAGTAGACTGCAGTAAGATCCTCTGGAAGGGATACGGTATGCGATTTTATCGGTAGAATAAACAGCCCAGTTCCATGTTTTGTTTCCAGTCAGCAGGACATTGTGGGGACAGGTAATGGGGCAGATGAGGACAGGAATGGTTCTCAGCTGAGGCTCCTCATGTACAAGGTCAGCTGGAGAGCTCTTGGTTTGCGCTCATTTAACATATTCAAAGGGGAGCGCTGCTCCGCTGTTGCTCTTGGCATCTCTGCCAGTGGAAACCTACTGTCTGCATGCTGAATATTTGCCCTTTAAAGAGTCAGCTCCCTTCAAGTTCAAAAGGACTACTTCATTCCTTCCTCAAATGTTGTTTGGCAGGCCATGAATCAGAGCCACTCAGTCCTAATGGGTGGCTTTTAAGGCACAGCATTTTGTATACATTTGTCACCGAATAATTTTCCCTCTCAACCAGATTCAGAGTTGTTGACTGTGTTTTTTGGTTTGACTGATAGATTGGTGCAGTGGGCTTAAAAATATCAATCAGGCAATTTCGTCCACTTCCAATGGAGCAATATTGGTTTTCTATGGGAAACCCCTAACCTGAATTGATCCTCAAGTCATTTTGACTGGACTCCACTCAAGTATGCATCAATATGTTATTCTTGTTCTTATTTTTATTCTGCTGGATTTCAGTGGATAATTTTCACATGCTCCCTCAGACGTTTGTCCAGCCTGCCAGGAGTAAAACTCTGAATACTGGAGCAAAATGTTGGCTATCGGCAGCTGCGATCCGAAAATATCCATATCAGTATTGGCTTTCAAACACACACACATCACTCAACCCGTATTTTATAAACCCAGGATACATTTGACATCCGACGTCAACTCCTGTGGAAAAGCAATTTTTGTAATATGCGGCAGTCTAGTGGTCTAGTGGTCTGGTGGTTTGGGAGACCATTCTTCAGTGGACGCGGGTTCAAGGCCCCGTGTCAGCAAGCACCCGCCCTGCTGAAGTGTCCTTAAGGACGACATTGAATCCCTACCAGCTGTAGGGGTGCTGTCCTGTCACTGACCCTGACCACTGTCGTCCCTGGAGGGGGGCAAGGGGAAGGAAAATATCTGTACTGGGACAAAAAAATATCAAATTATTGTTATTACATGTTGAACCTGGCTATCAACCCTGTAAATGATGCATGATATGATGTAGGCATATTGCAGCACCAGTTATTTATCTTTTCTCCTCTCTTTCCTCTCACCCAGGCACCCAATCAAATTCTCCAAGAGGTAATTTTTTTCCCATGTAGGGCCTGCATCATATAATTACTATACTGCACAGTAAGTCATACATATTATGAGCAGAGCTATATCATGGTTTCATGAAAATATGAAAACTTTCCACATATGCTTCCATGTTCCGCTGTATGATCTCCATTATTTGGCTGAAATCCCTCCAATTCTCATGCTAGTGCTTTCATAGCCCTCCTAAAAGTCCAAATAAAATTTTACTTCTCAATCACTTATGATTACTTTTCAATACCAGGGTTCATTTCTGTTTTGCGCCGTCAAATGCCAACGCACGGTTTCCATTCCTTTATCATTACGGTTTTAAAAACTCATAAAGCAGGAATTCACTGTAAATCAAGGCGCTTGATTAATGTCGTGCAATGAACTGTAAATTGTTTAACATAGATACAAGGAAAACGGTCTTGCAACGTTCTTTAAACTTTTACCTCGCTGCGCAGTTCCACAGTTAATCAGAAACTGGTGAGAAATTGCTGTGGTGAAATTTTGCATGCTTTGAAACTCCATTCACTGTGTGTGTGTGTGTGTGTGTGTGTGTGTGTGTGTGTGTGTTTGACGTGCCAATGGGACTGATATCACGTCACACGGCTGATATGAATTTTGGTGCTGTCATACTTCGAGGCCTTTGAAAGTTGATGGTGTGTTAAAGACACTTTGGGAATGTCTGATCTTCTATAACTGTACATCAAAGCCTTATGAGAAACGTCATGGAACGAAATCTGACCTTACTTATACAATATTAAAATTTCATCATCCCATTCCCCATTACATTTACGAACCATATGGTAAGAATTTGACATTGTTTCTCACTGCAAAGTTATGGAGAAAGCTGGCCACCCTCGGCCTCCAGACTTTATCACTGGGCTCAAAACATCTTCCAATGCCAGTGGTTTCAGCTCTAAATGATTCTGTCTGCACATGCACACACACTATCATCATTTAATTAAGAAATGTCCAAATGAGTATTTACCCCTTCCTTTGGAAATCTCAGGCTTGCTATGGAAGAGAGACAATCTATAGCATCTGAACTGCATGATGCTTTGCCTGACATTGAGAAGGGACAACTGGAACTTAAACAGGGAGTTATTCAAAATCCATAACAACCGCAGAGTCTGGAACGCGGCCCGCTTGAAACTCTCGCCGCAAAGTGATCACAGATGCAAACTGGGATTGTCAACAGATTTGAAGAAATCAGCAGACAGAAAGCAGACGGAGTAGCTGCAAGGATGGTACCAGGCAGGCTGGATCCATGATGACAACTGAACCTCATGATTCTCTGAGGTGGGAGTCGGGGGTATGACTGAATGTGATGGGCACAAGCAGGACTTAACTGGCTCTTGCATCATCTTTTACATATGGACTTTAAAATACAAATCAGTACCTGGTGTTGCAGAGATTGAGCAGTATGTACAGCTACGGCGTCACTCAAAGCAGCTGTCAGCAAATCTCAACAAGGCCAGTGAGCTTCAAGGAGTTTTACAATGAGGTGACCACTGTAAATAACATGAGGAAACTAAAAGTAAACCTGCTTAGTGGTGGTATCATGGGGGGCTCCAATATGTAGTAGAGTTCAGGGCCATTTTATGCAAAATCCTTTATTTTAATGCCTTTTTCCAAGAGAATTTTATGTTTATTTATGAACAAACGGTTTAAAATATCATCATGGCGGACCAGCTAAAACACTATCCTGATGATGACAAGGACATTGATTAAGAGCAATGCTTTGAGAAGACTGTTGAGGTGGTATTTGGATGTTCTGCATGCACGACAATCAGTGTTCTCTAGCTTTAAAACACTCTCATGTAAGCTCATCTCTGTATTAAGGGGCTTTACAGACTTTATGATTTACATTTACCAGCTGTTCAGAGACTTCACCTGCAAGCGCTCTGAAACTCTTCAAATAAAAGCCTGTATTCCATTTATCTCAGGATCCAGGATGCTAAATTATAGGCTTTCATGGAAGTGCTTCACACATTGCGTGCACACATCAGGAAAACAGGACTGTAATCAAAGAATGAGTTGCTATCTTTTGAGTTGTGGGGTTTCCAGGGAGGAATTCTCCCATGTCTGTTTGTGGTGGTGATCTTGACCTTGATATGACGCCTCCAGTTATCTCTGGCATTCAGACTAGAACTCCCCCTCAGAAACACTCCCC
>OMLF01019806.1:17334-42054 GCA_900302615.1 Holocentrus rufus
AGAAACACTCCCCCCACCCCCACCCCCATTCATCCTGATGAATAAAAATGGCGTCAGTCGTTCCTTACCTCATCCATCTATTATTTTCCCATTAGATACGCCTAATGAATGGAAATCCATGTGATTTTTCCAGGTCTAATATCTGCCTGATCTCGTTCGCATAGTTTCCTCATGGAACCCTACGCATAATCTTTACAACGTGATAAAACTACAAAAATCCAACTGAGTGCGTTTAACGGGCTGTGAAGCAGTTCCTCATCTTAGAAATGTTTCACAAAAAAAAAAAAAAATGTCTGATATCTCGCCACACTCCCTCCTCCCACTTCTTGTTGCCCTTAGACAAACTCACATACTGGACTGCTCAAATTATTTCTGACACACGAAACAAGGATAAAAGCGAAAACTTCAAAGCATATTTTTCAATGCTAGCAAGACCACGTTTGGTCAGTCATAGAGAAATATTCTTTGTTTGAGATGACCATGGTGCATGAGGAAGATCACTCTTTGTTGAGGTCTTAGTGTAGGACAGCCTCTGTGATGCTAATAATGGGACTAGTAATTAATTCTTTACTGTCAATCTTCTTTCATAGCAACTTAAAATACAAGCAATCATTCAGTCATCCCTTGGTAAACAAGTGTTACAAGTCCAACCACTGTTATAAAAAGTTCAAGAGTCATCAATGAAAGGGATAAATGACTGGAAGACGGAAACAAAGTGTTACATTTTCAGTAGTTTTATTGAAAAATGCCTCTTCTGTTTCAGAAATAAATAAGAAAATAAGGCTGTGGAATTCACAAAATGTGCAGTTAAAACATGAGAAAAGCAATTCTATGTCCATAGTCTTGCAAAGCAAATCCCAACTGCATTGATACAAAACAACAACTATATTCTGGTTGAGAACTCCTCAGTAAATATACAACACAGACATGCAATTCCACCTTCAGTTTAAAAAAAAAACAAAAAAACAAGTGTTTTGTTACAATAAGTCAGAGTAACATTTGGTTTACAGGCCTTGTCAAACACTGAACAATCTTTGGTAATGTGATATAACTAAATGCCCGGTTACTGACAGGGAGTATGGCAAACAGCTTTACATAGTGAAATTTGCTATTGACTGTGAAACAACATGGGGCATTCTGAAACACATACATACTTCCCTTGACATAATTTGCTGTTTTTCACATGATTAGTGCATTACACATTGGACTCTGATGCAGTTATATTACAAGCAGAGACAATTAAGGGAACGCTTAGCAAGCACACAGGTTTTGTAATGAAAGAACATTTAGCTTTGTACTCATCTTGCTAAACTCTCATTTTGCCAAAAATATATATGTTCAATAAAGCCAGGGGTATCAAACCCATAAGTTCTATTTTTATTTTTTTTACCTTTTCTGTTTTTTCTCAATATCACTTCATTCTCACATATGTGATGATGGAAGATATTTCAGTATAACACTTTTTGTAGCTATGATGCTATTCTCTCTGTATCGTCTCTTGGTAGTGACCGCTTTCCTCGTTGGTTTCGTGAGTAACCGGGTGATTGTATAGTCTCATATTCTTCGGCTGGCTCCACAGGTATAGACACTACCTCGGGTTCAGGCTCGTAGCGGTTGGCTAGAAAATATTTGGTTTGGCCAATCAAAAAGTGTTCCTTCTACAATCTTTCACATGCACAATTTAAATTATATTGCACTACGCTATGGACTTCCTAAAATGCCCTATGTCAAGCTACTGCATCGCCTCCCATTTGTTCTGGGAAGTCTGAAGAATTTTATTGCTTGTTCAAACAGTACAAAGAAAAAAAAATTGCTTCAAAATGTGAGGAAATTTACAATAACACCCATCAAGGGATTAACATAATAATGGCACACCATTAAGTAAAACAACCACATGATATTAAAAAAAAATAAATGAAAATGGCAGGAGAGCAACATTTAGCACTGATTTGGCTGACGTACACAAACAACATGATGATTAAATGTACAAATGGAACATGCTTCAGTCTGGATCAGAGCACTTAAATCACTTAAGGCATTGTAAACAGGGGTTATGCTGGCAGTAAGTAAGCGGAGGGTTATAAGGCACAAGCTCAAAACAGATGTTAACTTGATTTTTTTTTTAGTGAAATGTTGTGGTTCATAAATCATTTACAAGGCAAAACATTAGTTTATTTACAGATAACACCTCTACATTAACACTGCCCTTTCGTTATAAAATCCACTTTTGTTAGTAGTTGCTTTGGGTGGGTTTTTTTTGTACATGCTCCTTCCTTCGTAGAAATGCCCTCTCTCTCTGTTTTTTTCCCCCTTCGGATTTTGGTTCAAGATGCAAACAGGCCAGTAGGTTGCCATCACTGTAGCTTGCAGCTGTGAGATGATGTTAGTGCCAGTCCACTCCTTTCTGTTTTGATTTATTGCTTGCTTTTTAATGTGGTTCATTTAATTATGTCCATGGTGATTATCCTTACATGCCCCTTAGCAAGACGGGCAAACATCTCAGAAACAGGACGTCAAAGTGTAAGCAGCACAGGCGACTTAGAAAGTTTACTATGCCGAACCTGAAAATATAGTTCAAAGAGGGTGTGAGTTTTCTGTGGAACAAGGTTATGAGCATCTCATTCTATATAAGTGATCATAGACTATGTAGTAAAATGCTTTACATGCCAGTTTCAATATTGTATATCAAATGTATGGATTTCTTGGAATATCGTGGTTCCTAATCAAACTTCTTATGCTTAGAAATAATGCTTTTTTAAGTATCAACACTTTGGAACCTTTATATTCAGATCTCCATACATTATTAAAGCAAGAAGTAGTGCATTAATTGAGTCGCAAATGAAATTAGTCTGCATACACTTAGTCTTTAATCTTAATCTTAGTGCCATGCAGGGCCTACATAATGGTGAGTCTACCTGTGTATCCTTGTCCATTGTAAGGAATGCCGACACACTGAGAGGAGTCGCAGTAGCCAGGGGGGCCAGGTGGTCCCCTCACCCCCGGAGTGCCCTGGCGACCTGGAGGGCCACGAGGCCCAGCAGAGCCTGAGGGACCTGGGGGGCCTGTTCTTGACTCGCCTGGTGGCCCTGCAATTCGAGAGAGAGAGAAAGAGAGAGAAGGTGAGCACAGTTTCAGCAGGAAGGCTTCGCCGGGCTGAGCACGAAACCCACTGAATACCCATAAATCCCTAGTGGAAATGGTAGGGGGAAACATTGGGCTGTAGCACTGTAATTTAAATTTTTCAGCGGCTCAATTAAAAAGCTTGACCAAAAAAACAAAAAAATAGACGCAGTCAGGGGCTGTGTGGAGTTACCCCCTGGCCCCGTCTGTCTAGACGGTAAAAACTCAGGATGGAATTTTCCCCCACTCTCTCTCTCTCTTTCTCTGACTCCCTTAAGTGAGCCCATGTGTTGTCAATGAAGCCACCAAAGAAAGCTCATTGTACAGCAATCTGATTCTCTCTCTCTCACACACACACAAACACACACAGGAGTGAGTCATCAGCATAGACTTCCTCCTACTGGTCCTCAGTTGGTTCTCACTTCATTCACAGAAACAGACATGACAGTATGTGGCGTTGGAGGGCAGACATCAAAAGATGCTGCAGGCTGTTTTCCAATATCCTCCCCAGTGACAGGGAATCTTCTGAAGTGGTAAGCATAGAAAAAACATATTGGAAAGCAATTGGGGATGAGATAATGGCTTCTTTCACACTGACAAATCACCCTAATATCAACTTTCAGTGCAAAATCCAGAGTTCCAGTTGTTTCTAGACGTGTACCATGGGCTTAAGCGAAGACAGATAAAAGATTTTCAAATCGCAAGATGCAGAAAAAATCCGCCAATAAGGACAAACCAAATATACACATCACATAAATCCTTAAGAAAGGAAAGAATTGAGAATATGTTTCGGGTGTTTGGTCAGAATTTATGCAGCACAGCTGCATGAATGAAGGTTGTAGAGACATATCAGTAAATCTTGGGCTCTTGTTGGAATCTGTCATTTTAACTGGACTGTGGAGAGTTCCCCATGTCAAAGAAAAGTCCACAAATAAGGTGAAAAAGCTGTCACTGTGGAACTGGGTTTAAGTTGAGTATATAAAAAAAAAATTAAGTTGGAAGTGAACAGTGTGAGACCGGCAGAGTGTCTCCAGCTGCTGGAGAACAATGTTCTACAAAAAGCCTTCAGGAGGATGTGTATGTTCCATGTTTCATTGTAATGAGAGATGGCACATGGTAGCCTGAGTACTGGGCTTTGCATCTGTCTTCACTTTTACTGTAATGGATAAACCAAGAGTCAGAGATGGGCCATTTTATCTAATAAAAAAAAAAAAAAAAATGGACCCAACAACCCAATTGTGTTACCTGGTGGACCATTTGGTCCTCTTTGTCCTCTTTGTCCAGTTCCAGGAGATCCTCTCTCTCCCTTCTCTCCTGGCAAACCTATAAAACCAGCAAGAAGAAGAGAAATCAGTATCAACAAAAGATGAACGAGGCATTTCCAGTGGAAAACTAGCATATCATCCTATCTGGAAATAAATTGAAATCTATGAAACGCAGGAAAAGTCAAGCATTAAAGAATATTTTGTGCAATGTTCCCTTCATGCTAGACCAGCTCTACAGTCTCCAAATGAACATCACCATGTCGTTGATTATTTCATTGCTCTCTGCTTATCATTCCACTGGTTGCTGCTCTACACCCATCACACACATTCAGAGGATGAAAATACCTCTTTCTCCTTGATTTCCAGGTAAGCCTGGATTTCCAGGGAAGCCAGTTCGGCCAGGCTGTCCGGGCTCTCCGCGAGTTCCCTGGTTGCCGGGAGGTCCAGGAGGACCAGGTGGCCCGGGACTGTTGCTTCGGTAGCCAGAGGGAATCTGGTTGAGCATCATATCAATCCTGCTCATTTGGCCTGCAAGAGAATACCAAAGTAATGTGTGAGGGACAAAGATCTGTGTGGGATTTATTAGTATCATACAAAATTCACTTTGTGTTGAGAAAGGTTCTGCTCACTGTTCACAAGCTGTTCACAAACTTGTCTGGCAATGGAGCGCATCATGTTCTGGGATGCAAAGTCCCCCTAGAAAACAAACACAAGATCATGAAAAGGGTTAGTATTGTGCTTCTTAAGTCTTAATGTTTAAATAAATAAATAAATAAATGAAAAAGTAAATAAGTAAAATACATACTTTCTCGCCCTTTTCTCCTTTCATGCCAACTGGTCCCTGTTAAAGAGAAGAACAACGTTATCAGTAACAAAATTAATTAAAAAAACAAAGCATTCTTGAAGTAATGCAACATGAGGCAATATAAAGAATCACAAATGCAAATGGATAAAATTTTAAAATATGCTTTTTAGGTCACATATCTGATTCATAAGAGATGAAATCTTCCCATTTTGTTGGAACAAGCATAATAGAGTAACCATAGAGAGTCATTCACAGCCTGCACTAAAGAGTCTGCGATAAACATTATCCTGGCTCGTTATGGTCTGTGAACTAAATTGTATCCTCATGCAACCATAGTTGTGTTGTGTTATACAATACATACTGGGTTTCCTGGTTCTCCTGGCTTCCCTGGTTTCCCAGTAATTCCTGGTACTCCTGGATTTCCAGGGCTTCCCTGGAACAGACAGAAAGAATAATGTTGATCTCAAGTTACTGCACAGTAAACATAATTGCAACAGTTAACTTCTGCTCCCTATTAACTGTTGTGTAACAAGCTTAATGTTAGGATGTATGCTTTAACATCTGTCGTAGAGGCATGTAGTAGATCGTGCCAAGAGCACTAAAGAGGAAGTGGAGACACACACACACACACACGCACACACAATAGGGATACACACACCAGCCACAGCTAATCACCCTTGGAGCAGTCAGAATGGTATAGCGCATGTGAATACAATATTGGCATGGTGCCCACTGGCATCTTGGCAGAATTAAGAATGCACAGACGGTCTAAAACCACAGACAAAGAAAATGAGATGCATGCTCCATTCTCATAACAGTGGAGAGGTCTAGAGACTACAGTCTGCTTTTTTTATGTGCAGTTCCAGTGGAGCGCAACTGCGGAGCCAGAGGAGTAATTGTTGTAGATATATCAGGAAATAAAGCATGCACCAAGGGGTATTTACCTCTCGTCTATACAACACACAGACATACAGACAAACACACACACACATACATACTCACCATTGGTCCTGGTGGGCCTCTGGGTCCAGATGGTCCCTCCTTTCCTGGTGGTCCCTGTGTAGAAACAACATACAATCATATGTGGGGTACAGCACACTGGGGACCCTATTTATGCAATATATCAGTGTCAAGGAGTTATATTGGTTTCAGGCCTGAGTCTGCCTTTATACTGAAAATACTGCTGGAAAATAAATTACCAGATTCTGGGTGACGCAAGTGAGAACACGCAGCAAAACTGCAAAACTATACGATAGCACTTCTGTGCAGGCTGTGCTGAGTAAGTGCTCACATGTAAAACATGTGTTTAAGTAAGTGTTGGATATATGTGCAGGTATTCAACACAGCGTGTACACGAAGCAGGCCCAGAGGTAGGTCTTACCCGTGCTCCACTTGGTCCAACGGGTCCTAGACGACCGGAAGGCCCAGGAGGACCCTGGGAAAAAGCAAAAACACTTAATCAAATGCTAATGATCAGGAACAGAACATTTATACAGCTCCCAAATGCCTCTGCAGAGCTAGAGTAAAAAATTTCCCAGTGATGCAGCCAAAGATGATAGTCAAGCTTACTTCCTAAAAATTGTAACTATTTCCTTCTTGTTTGTTGGCACATGATGTTTACTGGAAATGTGCAAAGATAGAAATGCTCTGTAGCTCCTTGTATGGTATATGTGGTACTCCCATGTCTGAATTCCCTTGTTCAAGGGCCAGAATAACCAGCGATGAGGTTCTCCCCTCAAAAATGGCCTTCAGATACCATATAGATCATCTAAAAATGTCAAACATCCATTTAATGTAAAATGTGTTTATAAGATTGTGTAAAAGCCAAGCTTAAGTTCAAATCTGAAGTTTCCTTTGCTTTTGGACCTTATACAGCAATGATGTCCATAATCCAAAGAACCTTCAAGAGCACTTTCAAGACATCAGTGGGAACCTTGGGCATTATGGTAATCCAATTGTCAGACTGATGTTGTTAGACTTCTCTGTCGTCCAAAGTCCCCAGGAGAATATGTCAGTGAAAGATGTTCTGGAAAGTCATCGAGTCTTTACTAAGTCCATGTCATCTTCAATTACCAGGTTGGGGAAGAACATTTTCCATTCCTCATTTCCCATTGGTAACACGAGTCTACGCTACAGAATAATTTTACTGAATCACTGGCCGTCTACTGTGTGTCAGTCAATGGGTTGATTTAAGAGTCTGGGTCTCCTTGGAGATGGCATGGTCTACCTCCCACTTTGAGTGTGGTTTCAAGCTCGCCATGTGGACTGAATCCCGGCTCCAGTAGCAATGCTTTCTGTCCATGGATAGTCTGCTGTTTCCTGTTCGTAACCACAGCTGGTGAAGAAAATGAGAGAATTGTACTTACTTGCAGGCCAGCCAGGCCTGGGTCTCCGGGATCTCCCTTTGGTCCGGGCCGACCCTGAAGGCGGAGGGGGAAGATGAATAGACAGGTTAGAGTCAAAGCATGAAGCAAAAATACTCATGCAGTGACAAAAACATCTTTATGTAAGAAAATTTGGACCAAGTTTAGCTGCCTGGCTACAATTAATATGGACCTTAGGACTGTAATGCCCTAGAATGTTAGGTGTAAACCCACTCATTGGAGGACTGCTAGCAAAAATATTTCAGCTGCATATATTTAAAACTGTAAATGAATAAACATGACCACCAATCATGAATGAAGCTAACCATGGTAGGGTGCTCTATACGTTGAACATCCCAACTACTATACCATACTACTTTCTGTGTACTTTAAGTAATATATGCATAATAATTGGAGGTTTTATGGTGTAAGCAAACTTGACTTACAGGTTCTCCAGGTAGAGACAGTCCGTTAGGGCCTTGTGGACCTGGTGGTCCCATTGGACCTGGGAGTCCTGGGTCACCGCGTTGACCCATTGGACCCTACAGCATTGCCCAAACACAAAACACAAAACACAGCCTTTCTTTAGCACAGACAGAGACAATGAACCTTAACAGCATTGAGAAATGGACTTTCAGACTAGCTGACATAAGCTCCCTTACAAAATACAAAGCAGTGCTCAATAAGTGAATTCAGATGTGTGCAGTTTGCTTTGTTTGACAGTGCATGCTAATGTAATACAGTGCAGTTCTACAGTAATAGCTTCTGAAATACCATGAGAGTGAGTCTAAGTTTTCTTTATTATATACAGGTTTGGCTTTATTGGTAATGTAAGCAGGCTTCCTTGGTTATGAACAGGTTTGTTTTCTATGTGTAATACTGAATAATTCAAACGTTGCAAATAACTCCTGACAAGAATGTAAAAAATGCAGAAAGTGTGATTGAAAATTGAACTTACAGATGAGCCAGTTTCTCCTCTGTCTCCTCGTGGTCCCTTAGTACCGGGGCTGCCCTGGGAAAGCAAGGAGAGTCAGAGACAGAGAGTGAGCGTAACAACAGGAGCAGATTCCACAGGCCCTAAAACCCCAAGCCATACAAAATCCTCTCTGGGGCTTAGTGAGGTTACTGTGCACATATTCCAGACATCTTCTCAAGGCTTTTGCCGTTGTTTTTCCGATGGGCATTTATCCTTTGACACATCTTCCTAAGCCCATACCTCATTGCATATCACTGGTCTCAAACCACCTCTTGATTATTCTTTCCAAGGGAAAAGAAAATACAAATCCTTATGTTAAGGATGTCTTAAATCTTTTAAGCTCAAACCATATAGCAAACAAACAAGTATTAAACACTATGCAGCCTTCTATCATTGTATGGCTATTGTAGGCCTCTCTGTCTAGATCATCAGTGCAAAGTATGGTATCATCATCATCATCAAAACATGGATGATGTCTGAGAAAACCTTTGCAATCAGGCAAGGACAGACAGATATAGAGGAGGTGAAGAGAGACAAGGAGGAATGGATGGTGGGATGTGTAATGTCTTTACCGAAGGTCCAGGAGGTCCCTGTGGGCCGATGCTGTCCTGTGTGCATGTGCAGGAGTGGGGAAGAGCTGGGCACTTGATCTCATCACGCTGAAATGAGAAGAAAAGAAATATATAGAGAGTGCTGGTATAGTGCTTTTGACACCACTTGTTAGCTGGGACCATGTCTTGGCAAATGCAGGGGATAAGGGGATAAAAAAAAAGAAAATTCTTCATCTAACTTAGTGACACTGTCCTGGCAAACACTGCCTTTGACTTTCTTTGAGGTTTAAGAAGAGGAGACACATTAGAAAGACTGCAAAGGTCATGATGGAACAGCAAATTCAATATGGGGGTTTGGGACAGAATCCTTCACGATAGCAGAAAACCTCGTCCATATTTTGGGAAAGAGTATTTCACATAAGTAACACTGCAATCATTGACATGATGCATTAATATCTGCTACAAATTATACACGAATTACTTACAATTAGCTAAATGCACGTGCATCCGGCATTTAACATATTACAAATGAATGTGATTTACTGTCTGCTCGGTGATCTAAAGGAGCACTTGTTTTCATGTAAGTTGGAGGGCATACTGGCAACAGTCCGATTACTGCAATTACACAGGATACAATGTTCTATTCAGCTCAGATGAAGCAGTTTCTTTTTGAAAAGCAGGCTATTTCTCAGCCTTGTATTTAACCCTGATGACTACACAGCAGAATGTACATTATGTATATCCTAAGCATCCTAAACTGTAAAGCCTCAAGTAAGTGGAGCAATGGCTCACTGCCTATAAGTTCTGGGCAGTGGATGGTGATGGATAGCAACAGAAGAAGCAAAGAAGTATTATCCTACTGTCTCTCTACTCCATCCAAGAATACATTTTTAGTGTTAAATGGATACAACATGTGAAAGATATCTGGCAAATTATTCCACCTATAGATTGTATTTAAATAAACAGACTAGATAGTGACTCTGGACTGAGGGACTAAGACAACACATTCCAAAAGACACTAAAATGAAGTGTGTTCTTACTGTTGCGGGCAGGTCACAGCATCTGTCTCGGCTGATCCAGCTCAAGCTGCAGACAATATCGAACATCTGGAGCTGGAACTACACAACAGAAAAAGGGAGAAACACCGAGGGGTGTTACAAATGGCTCCCATTCAGGATAAAAAAGAACATCTTCAAAAACAGACCAAGAGCACAAACCAAGAGTGAGAACCTCAGAAAGATGAGAGCGGGATGCAGCCTTTCATCCTCTCAACAGTCGCTGGGAGTTGTTAAGTCTTAATTGTGTATCGACGCACAAGAGGTTTTTGGGTATTAACTCTTTGGAAAGTTGTAAGATGTTCCTAACAAACTTGTTTTTCCCAGCTTTCACATTTTTAACAAGTTTGAGTTTTTTTTTTCACTTACTGTTGCAGATTGCCTCCTTCCGCTTCCAGACCTGGTCATTTTGCCAAGCACTTCAGTGCCATCCAGTGTGATGTTGTTGGCCTCCTTAATGGGCTTCTCTGCCACTTCTTGGCAATCCACATTGAGCTTGACTTTCTCTGGGGAGACGGTGATGTGGAGCTGCAGGAGAGACAGGATGGAGAGAGGGCACTGTTAACAAAACATTCTTGTCTTTTCAATACTCAAGAGCTGCCAGCTTTGTTGCAATACAATTGCTTGGCAAACAGTACTAAGAACATTTAGAGCTTTTGAAAATCTGGGTTTGGCATTCCTTTCTATTTGGAAGAGGCATGATTGCCCTTTAAAACAGATGAGAAATTATTTGAGAAACTGCAACCTATTGGGCTAGGAACAACCTCACTGAACCATGTTGTCTGATGCTTATAAAGATGCTGATACTGTAATCCACATAATTACTAGATTTAAGAAATTGTTTAGTCTTTGCAGAGCTATTTTAATTACAGATTCTGATACTAGCCCAGAGTGGTCACTGATTTGGCCAAAAACTCATGTTCATTGCCTCTACTGATGAATGGAACATTAAAAAAGGAAATATCTAACAGTTGCCATTTCCATGTTGACTTAAAGCTATAAGCAGTGATTGTATAACAACATACAATGACAAACTGCCAGATTTTGAAATTTCCTGTCCAGGGAACCCTGCTCCACGTCTTGAAATTATACCATTTGTGGTGCACCATCAAAAGTGCTACACTTTCCATACTTTTCCTTCACAGTTGCAAATTTTCCCCTTGCTGCACAGTCAGACAAGCTTTTTTTTGCAGACAAAAAAAGCAAGCTAACATTTCTTCATACAGAGCCGTACCAACCACAGACTAGGCCATAGTTCTTGGCAACCACTCACAAAATTACAGTTGACTTCCTTGGCAACAGAACAGACTATCTGGTGGACCGCAAGGGGAGAGGGTGTTGCTTATCCCAGGGTCCTGCCATGGATATATTACACCATGATGCTCTTGAGGGCTTACCAAAATAACTTTCAATGATATACTGGGATGGCAAATAATGAGTATGTATATATTACCTCACTAACCATAAATAAACACAATAAAAACACTACAGTCAATTGAAACTAAGGCTTGGTGAAAAGTAGTTTTCTAGTGATCATTGCTGCCTCAGTTGATGGTACTTTTTGTCTGGTGATCTGGTCTTGCTGTAATGGAGCAATGAAAAATAAACAACTTTCGCTCATTAATTTCAGCTCTAAAGACCATAGAGGGTTTCACTGTATTTCATTATGTCAACACTCTACAGATAGAGTACATATGGTAACATTTCAGGCTGCTATTGTCTTCTTTCCCTCCACTTAATATATTTCCATGATTTCTATCGGATTCCATTTTATTGTTCTTGGCTCCGTCTTTACTGTTCTTCCATTTTTGTAATCCTGCACCTTGAGGGCTTCACAGTCACAGTTTTCTGTATGCACCATTCTACTAATGAGCAGGTGGTGTGAGTCCTCCGCATAAAACTTGAGCTGAGATTAAATTAGCTTCCAGTGAAAATGAAAGGAAATGAAAACGTACAGGATGGAATCTCTGTGAAATGGCAAAATGCTTGGTCTGATAACGTCCCCATTTGGGACGATCAGGTTCATTTTATCATTCCAGAGGGTAAGCTCCCATGTCCAGTCTGGGACATGGAACAGACAATGCAATTTTCCAGGCCTGGCTTCCGATGAGCTGTGTGTATTACTTTGGTTAGCAAAGTTAATATATAATTTCCTGTGTTTTTAGTTTGGTTTCTTGGGTCATTAACTCTGCTTGGCCATGTCACAGAAAGAAGATGTCTTTACATCTACAACGAAATGCTGTCACATATGAAGAATACAAAGAGTGCAGTCAGGACGTTCTGGCACAGTGTCCATCAGGCCTATAAAGAACTGAGAGCCAGCGTCATACTGCGCTGTGGCTTTGCGGAGATCTCTGTTCAAACCCACTTCTTTCTCAATTAGTGCATGCATGTACTGGCAGAGCTTTCCCAACCCGGTCCCTGAAAGGAAAGTCTGAAGAACTGAGTTCAAGAGTTCTCAAAGAACAATAAAGTTTGTGTATTTTTCAGCATGGGGGTGAACCTGCACATTTCAAGGGCTACAGACACTAAAAAAGTCAAACCTCCACCAATGTAACTATAATTATATAGGTCCTCAAGGGGACCAATAATCACTAGGAGTTATGGAAAAATGTCCTTTCTTTCTTTGGCTAAAAGAATAAGTTCCCTCAAAAGACCCCCACCCCCAGAGTGCAGGAAGGGATTTCCCAGTGGGCTAACGAGTGGCTAGCATCTGCTAAAGTGATCTTTTGACAGCTTTCCCACATGTTCAACCAGCGGTGAAGCAGACCCCAACCTCTCCAACCTGGGTTTCTTTTTATTCACAGGCCCATGAAGAAAAGGCAAATCTGTCTGCACTCTCTGACACAGCGTAGAAGTATCAAATACACACTGTGCATTTAACAAAAACAGATGCTGCAGTTCAAATGAGAGCAGGGGTTAGGTGGATGTAGATTAATGGCACCTTTGAAAGGAGTTCTCTTGCAATTGCTGAATCTTAGGATTAGCAATTAACTTTTAGCAAGGCCTTGACAAACTTGTGTTACAATCCAGTTGCAACCCATTGCCAGGCAAAGACACACTACCTGACACTAATAGTACAAAAATACATTTGTTCTGGAGGGGTCAGTTACTCAATACTTTGGGGTCAACATTTGGTCATTGTCTTTGACACAGAGTCACAAATGGTGTTCTGGACAATAAGCCCAGTTGTTCCAGTCGTAACAAACCTAATCACTGGTCACTGTGGTGTCAGTACAAACACACGCAGGTCACTCTGCAATAGTCATGGACAAAGTGTTGGGAAACCACTGACAACACATAAAAACACACACCACCACAGCAATCGGCAGTGGCACTCACTCAGCAGACCAGCAAATAAGCAGGTAGGTAGACCACTGTAGACTCGCTCGCTCATGGAACAGCCACCACGGTACCACAAACTAGCCACCCAGTATACATTCAGACTCGAGGCTCCACTGCGGCTACACACCACACACACACACACACACACACTCGAGGCTGCTCTCCAACTGGAGCAGCAATGATGTCATTTTGGTGATGTCATTTAAATGCAGTCCTGACCCAACATTTTCCAGGGTCCAATTCATTCATAGAGTTACCCTGTAATTAGTGTGTAGTGGCTGAGTGGTCAAACTGGAAAGCCGTTTCCTGTATGTTCAGAATCAGGAAGCCAGTGCATCACTCTCATCAGTTTTTCACAAAAGAAAAGAACTGTGCTCTGTAATATTGGGAAGTGGGCGACTTTAATGTGGGATAAGACCCTCGTTAAGGGAAAGAGTCATTCATTCTGATTACCTTCGTACTGCGGAAAAATATGAACTTTTGTACAAAATAGGGGAGGGCATTGTTCTTCTTGGGAACAAAGTCAAATCCAATTGGACATGCCGTCTAGTACATTAGAACCAGTCCTTTTTCCTCCAGTGATGAAGCTGGCATCTTAAGCCATTCCAGGTCAGTATAAAAATATACTGATCTCCATTGTTCTACTTACTACACCCTACAGTGGTGGAACATAACAGAGGATGTTTTATATTCACTTTTCCTTTGCGTTGGAAGTGAAGGCATTTGATGTCTACCTTTACCCTTTGCTGTGGCTCCAACAGGCTCCATACTGCACAAACACTTTTTATCACGATTGTTAAGCTTGGCATGGAGGGCTAAGCTAGTGCCTAAATCATTAAAGAAAAACAATGGTTTTTAAACAAATACACCACTAGGGATAGTTATTTCAAGTAAGATGAAAAGTTTGGCCAGGATGATTGATTGATGAGTAATTCTCACTTTAATGAATCATTTACTTAGTGCTCCCCTAAGAAACTTAACTCTTGAATTCTAGCATGAAAGTAAAAGTGGATGATGATGGCATGAATCATCTCCAGAGTCAGGAAAATTTAGATGCTAGACAGTTGGAAACATTTCATTTAAACTTTTAAAGTCTTTTAAGGCTTGCAGTCATTTTCCAGCCAATGGTGTAGTATTACTACCACAGCTTCAAGAGTAATATTGGATTCTTTCTTTGAGGTCAGCAACCACTTTAAGAAATCCATTCTGCTTATTTAGAGAAAAATATGCATTCAAGACCTCAGGGTGTATTCTTGAAGTAATACCTCATGCTACTTAGTCAATGTTTAAGTTTCTGCCAGTGAGAA
Organism: Holocentrus rufus; assembly: GCA_900302615.1. Lineage (NCBI taxonomy): Eukaryota > Metazoa > Chordata > Actinopteri > Holocentriformes > Holocentridae > Holocentrus > Holocentrus rufus. Next base: position 32,122 of record OMLF01019806.1, read on the forward strand.
CCTGGCCAATCTCCTAATGCAGCCATTTATCACAAACAAGATTAACCCAAACAAAAACGGATCCAATTTGCTCCTGACCGCTACTACACAATAGTTTGGAGTCCAGTCAGCCGTTACCAAGACAGTATCCACATGGTCAGATATCCATGACTAAGTGTAGCTGTTTGCACATTATGCCAGGTCACTAAGGTGTCAGAATCATGGTCTACCCTCTCTGTAACCTTATTTACCGCCTCCTCGGCCCATTCATCAAACTAACTGCCCATGCTTAAAAAAAAAAACAAAGCTTAATCCCTAATCATAAAAAGGTCTAAAGACCACTTTTAACATCAGACCTAAATCACAAGATGGATAGCAGAAACCTTTTCTGTGAGGTAATACAATGCAATAAACTCCACTCTTGGCACTAACTGTAAGCTCTTCACACTTAAATGTAATAAATGTGGCACATAAGTCAAATATAAAGATATGAAAGTAAAAAAAAACCTCTATATACAGTATATGTGAAAGGCTTTGAAAAGAATAATTGGCACACAGGTGAGCACAAAAGATCCTCAGGCAGACCAAAAGCCTACAAGGCTTTCCCTCGCCAAACTTTAATAACATCACTATGTGGTGCACACACAATGCGTCTCTCTTTAAGAATCATGCATAGTGTTTACCTTGTGGAAGCTCCCATGGAAAACTCGCTTCACTTGCTCCTCGTTAAACGTGGCTTTCTGGATCTCTCCTCGGGTGTCTTTGTTGTAGAATGTGATTGTTTTGCTGGAAGCTGAAGAGAGAGGAGGCTGTGATGAATCCCTGACAGTGTGTTATGAGGTGGTGGCACGCAACACACATACACCACTATAGAGAACACATGCTTATACGAAGAGGAGGGGGACAAAGAGAAGACTAGGAGGGGTTAAGTCCGTGCGACTGATTATTAGAATATATTTAGCACGTTTGTGAAAGATGCTTATCTAAAACTGAATACCTTTGTATTATGATGGCTGAAGGCCGGGCTAAAACAAAATCAAAACCATACTTAATAATATAATTTCGTATAATTCTGGTATTTTTAAACTTCTACTTGGGTCTAAATGATTGATAGGAACAAATAGCAACATAATCGGTCAGACACTTATAATATTAATCTGAGCCTGTCAGTGTCAAAAACAGGCACTTTTAGTGGACACACTTTGATACAGAGGGGTTGCCCCATTGGATTATTCGCCGATTCCAAAACTTTTGGTTTCTATTAATCATCTAGACCCACATAGAGGGGAAAATAGGGCCCAGGCTTAAAAATACCAGAATTATCCTTTAAAAGCAGTAGACTGAAGTAAAATACTTAAAGCCTAAATAATTTCAATATTCCTCCAGCTCTTAGTACTTCCTAAAATAACCCCCAAAAAGATCAATTAATTTAGCCTCTCAGAAGACATAAAATGACTAAGAACCGAATGTTAAGAAGTAAACAGTGAGTGCCCAGCTGCACACAGATGCCTCAGTGACTTCCCCTTCCAGCTGAGTCCCAAAGCACATGGGGGGGCCTTACGGTTGACGGTGATCCCGACCTCGGGGTTGTTTCTGCTGTCGGCAATCTGCCAGATATCAAAGGGTTCGTTGGCTGTGTCGGGCAGGAGGCGGAAGAGGAGGATGATGGTATAGGCTGGGGGAAGACCCTCTGGGTGGACCTCCCTGTTGAGGTTAAGAACATACATCTGTGATGAGAGACAGTACTACATTTGCAATAAAATGACCTCTCACTGTGCTCCCACTAATCCCGTCAGTCAGAATATCACCCTGTCAGAGAAATTGAGTACATCAACCAAAAAATGAGCCTGTTTGGACAATTGCACAGGTCTGTAAGCCAATATGCAACACAAGACTCATTGTGACTCCTCAAGGGCCAAAACACAGAGCACCAAGCCTGTCACTTCAGCTGCAGAACCTGTAAGTGATTGCCAACTCTTCCCTGGCCTTGCAGAAATTGCCCACATATTGAAAGTATTTTCTGTCCCCTCTCCTTTGCTGTGGCTGGAAGTGTTTCCATTTGTGCGCATTAAGTTGATGGTTTAGCCCACGCACACAAAATGCGCATCATTATAGACAAATTAACAAAGTATGCTAAAGAGGTTGGAATACTTGAGTGATTCTGCAATTGCCTAAAGACATTTTAATGGGGCCCAATAAAGAGGCAGAGTTCTTGAACCAGGGGTGATTTGTTTGCTCCCAATATTACATATGTGGGAAGAATTGTCTGGTGCAGGGAGTGTTTCACTCTGTGACCCAAGACATTTTTTCTTACTAACACCTCATATTCCACAAGCTGCAACAACAAACAGGGCTGGCGTGTGGGCTCAGGGCCTAAGGGCACTGGGGAAACCCCTAGGACTGCAGAAGCTGTTGAAGACCATTATAAATAATGACAGGGCTGGGCAGGGTTATGGTGCATGGGAGAGAAGAGAGAAGCCAATGGGCCGGGAATCAGACAGATCCACAAGCGCAGTCAAGAACAGGAATATAGCTGTTCGCACAAAGAGACACAATAGAGGTGCACAAGAAGGAGGTGAAAGCACAAACACACACTGTTTCTCTTTATTTCACACGCACACACACCCTGTAACCACAGCTCTTACTTGGTGGGCTGATTGAGGTAGGCATCCTTGTGCAGCCTGTAGGCAATGTAGCTGTTGAAAGAGCCCGGCTCCATGGATATGCCATTCATGGCAGCAAAGGTCTTGTCTGTGATGTTGAAGGCCTCCAGCATCCTGAAACCTGGACGGAACAAACAACAGGGGTTGTTGTGGAGGTATGGAAACAGTTGCAGAGTTCATTGTCTCACAGTTTACATTTACATTTCTGCTGTTTCGCAGATTTGTAATGGGTTCCATATAGATTCAATTCCCAGATCACCAACTTTATATTGAACCAAATGGTAAAAGAGGTGAGATCCACAATATTCCTGTCACTATAAACTGGTCATGCATGAGAAAAGAGAGACAACAGAGCTTCACCTCAACACAGGAGCACTTTAGTAATGATAATGTTTGGAAGCGCTTTGTCATACATATTGTATGCAATATGTATGTATCGGTTTATGCTTACCAGGTGTGGTGAAACCATCGATGTAGATCAGAGGACAAGCTATAAGGAGGAGAAAAGTTGTAAGTACTGGATAGAACAGACCATGAGTCAAACAGTGCGATTTATATCTTCCATTTCCTCTGGTAGTAAATCAATTGAAAGACAAGGCGATGGATAAGCCTGAGCCACCTGAGCAAAAAATCAAAGTCAATAGATAGTTTTCCTCTGGGTGTGTGAGGATACTACAGCCAAGACTTCTTCTTTTATTTTCATTTTTTGGGATTTTATTGTAACAGTGATTTCAGCCTGAATCCCGGCCTTACTGGAGGTGGCGGTTTCACAGATGAAGGTGATCAGGTTGTCCTGGATCTTGGCAAAGGCGTCGTAGTCGTCCACCACGAACACGTGTCTCTCACTGGGCTTGCTGCCGATGACTCTCAGCTCTGACATGTCCACGTCGGCCACACCAACCACAAACACACTGTAGCCTGGAGGGGGGACGGAGGGGTGGCAAAACACAGACAGACACACACACAGACACACACACACACAGAATACAAAGACCATTGTTAAGCTTCCAATCGCCAAGGGCCGTTCCATCAGTGTAAGGATTATTACTGCAGTTTCTTAAATTGGCCAGCAAACGTTGGCTCCATGAGGGGAAAATGAAACTTTGGACCAAGCAGGGCTTTGCCATAATTCAAAGCAGCTCCATTATTTATATCTACATACAGCACAGACCAAATGCATTTCCACTTTTGGGAAGATTAACCCAAACATACCGGCGTGCTGCAGTTTCTCAGCGCTCTTCTTGACTTCGTCCTGGGAGCGTCCGTCTGTCACCACCACCAGCACCTTGGGGACATTCCTCCTCATGCCGCTGTCGGAGGTGAAGACCTTCTCATAGACGTGCTTCAGAGCAATACCTGGGCAGAGAGGGCATCCAATGTGAACACTTCATCTTCTTTTGAGCAATTATGTTTCTTTGGTACAACTTCTATAGATTCTGATCTGTGACGACTGAAGACAACCCAACATTTGTTTGCATGTACCTGTCTTGGTGTTTCCTCCTCTGTAGCGGACTGTCTGCAAAGCTGACAACACGATGCCCTTGTCATGGTAGGTGTTCAGCTTGAACTCGGTCTTGGCGTCATCACTGTACTGCACAAATGACACCTGTCCCAAGAGACAAAGCAAAAACAAGATGAAGCAAAGTATATTCAGGTGCAGTTTGAGCATTAAGGAAAAATAAAAAAATATTTCCAAATCACCCTCTAACTGAATCAACGGAGAAATATACATTAGAGTTTACCTGCATGCCTTTAGGGCTGATGACATCAAAGGCTCCTGTCATGCTGAAGACAAACTGGATGACCTTGTTGAAGCTTTCGTCTCCAATACTCCAGGAACCGTCGATGAGGAAGACCAGGTCAGCCTTGGCGCCTTTGCACACTGTGGTTCAGAAATGGCAATATGAACATCTATCCAAGGGTTTCAGTGACTGGGATACTATAGGGCAACATCGCTTGATATTAAAAGCTATCTAAGAGGGTATTCAACTCTAAACCTGTCCTTACCGTCTTGAGCAGGGGGGATAGTCGCTGGAGGAGGAGGAGTGGGCGGTAGTGTCGGTACCTCTGTGGGTTTGACCACTGCAACACAAAACAGAAATGCACACATTTAGTTGAAGGCGACATAGTTTAATGAGCCAGTATTTATGTCATGATGAAGAAAAAGGCTCTTCCTTTGGCCGGCTCAAACACAGAATTTTATCTTCAAGTGCTTTGATCTTTAACACAGACTTAAAAACTAAAAATCAATTCTCTCACACCAAACAGCAATGGGCCGAGTGCATTTTATGTGCTGCACTCAAACGGTTTTCTGCCACATTGACAATAATTGCCAGGGAGGGATTTTTTTCTTACGTGTCCTCTCCTTGACACTGACTCCAGGGCCCTCCAGGTTGGGGGTTTGGGTGTAAACAGTGGCATTGTAGAGGGCGTCAGGGGTCAAGCCATCAAAACAGTAGCTACTTTCTGAGCCTCTGACGGTGATCTCCTGGGTTCCACTGTTGGAGGCTGGAAGAGAGGAAGAGAAGAGGAGAGAAGAGAGGAGAGAAAGGAAAAAATAACATGAAAGGGGACAATTATTACACACACTGATGGTAGTAATAGTCTTCCAGTCTAATGTTTCAAATTATTTGACATTTCTCATGCAAATGGGACTTTGCATGATCGCCTGAAGTGTTCTCCTTCCCTCTGTAATGGCAACCATACAGTAAACATTTCACTTCTTTCAGCACATCAATAAAAATTTCCTTTCCTTTACCCGTCTCTCCCACTTTCTCATTTTATGGCTCTTTGGTAATAGAAAACAGTTTTGACTATATTGACAATTCTCTTTCACGCTTTTTTGTGGAAAGTGTGGTGAATTGCCTTTAACAAAAGCCAGATTACAAAAGCCCCAAACTGCAATCCTCGAGCTCACTTGGACCATGTCTGGATAAAGCTGGACAAAGCTTGCGTGGGATGTAATAGAATTATACACTTACGGTCAAAGGGATTGATTTTGAGCCTGTAGGAGGTGGCTGCTCTGTGTGGGGCCCATCGGACGCAGAAGGAGTCGTAGCCCACGTTGTATGTGGTCAGGTCTGTCACGTTCAGGTACACTGAAGGAAAGTGTCATTTTTAGCACACATTCACCATTAACAAGAATATCTAAATTTGCATGAATGACTTGGTGAAAGTTAACGGCATTTTCTGGCACATAGCTATTACAAACCACGGTGCAAAACTAAAGACTGACAAACCAGTCAGCTATTAAATGTTTTGCAGATAAACCAGTTGAAATTTAGTATCTACGTACATGTGGTGCCTTGTCCAATCAGAGGTGCACTGAGGCCTGTGTCGTACTGGGCCAACACCTTCAGGTCATAGGTTGTTCCAGGTTTCAGGTTATGCAGTTGGTAGGAGGTAACGTCTCCAACAAACGTCTCTAAAGACTCATCTGAACCTGAAGGGAGATGTAAACATGATGTCACTGCCAACAAGCAATGCAGTCTTAATAACAACTCAAAAAGTATTTGTATATAGCAATACATCACAACAGACAAAAGACAATAAAACCAAAACATTTTGATCCTCATGATTCATTCCTGCTTTTGTCCCAATAAATTGTGAACTCCTCCTGCAATAACTGACACCATTCTTTAACAGTGTGCCCCTAAAAACACATCTCCATACCTTCAGGCTGATAGATCAGCTTGTATCCATTAACCCTGGAGGGAGCAGGGTCCCAGGACACCCTGAAGCGGGTGTACCACTCATCAGAAACACGCAGGTTCCTGGGGCCGAGCATGCCCACTGTGGGAAACAGGACAGGAAAACACTGTTAACACAGTTGCACGGCAGTGGGACACAAATTGCTTGAATTCCAATGTCATTATTGTAAAATGAACCACATCAGATAAATAAATAAAGCCACCTTAAGAAGCAGACTGAAATATGATGTGAGGTTGTCTTTTTTTGATTTAAAAGGTGAAATTAAGCAAGACACTGGGCAGCACTGCTAATATAAAATTTCCATCACTGGAGGACAGCCAGTTCATAATTCCCTGGCAAAGACATACAGTTCTCTTGGCTTTCATGGCAAGTCAAGAATTCCATTTATTTCAGCATTGTTACAAAGATCCAAAATCCTAATCAATGGATCAGTCTATTCAGATTTTCTGCTGTGAATTCCACTCTGTGTGTATATGTATGTGTGTGTGTGTGTGTGTGTGTGTGTGTGTGTGTGTGCATGCGTGTGTCATCCTCAATGGGCGTCTGTGCATCCACACGACTCATTATTATGTCCTTAAATGCTCTCTGCATCAGCTAATTACATCGTCTTAATTTATGTGTCAAAAGCAAGGCAGTAAATCTCAGTGTGCCTATTGTGCTACACTCACTAAAGGCATTTTCACACACGCCTTTTGAATCTGGGGACAGCCCGGGGTAAGCCCAGACGCAATTAAACATATATTTTCCAACCAGGGCAGAAACTTCCACGCCGGGATGAACTTGACCCCGCTGGGGACAAAGGATTAAATGTCTCACCCTGTGTGAAAACAGCAGGGCTGAGTTCAGCCCCTGGCAACATTCGGAGGAAAAAAAAACAAAAACAAAAGAAAAATACTGGAGTCTACGTGCCAGAGATCCTCTTTGCAAGAACACTGCAAAAAATACACAAGTGTGACCATTCGTGTCTTTTCTGCTGTGTCTATGTTGCAAAAATACTCTCATTCAAAGCCTTTTTACCCTTCTGATAAACCGTTTTTGAGTTATTATGCTTAAACTGTTCTCAGTAACCTCAATATTATATTGGAGAAATTCTTTAAAAATGATGTCTGAAATAAGTGTGAAAACATCCTTTCCGATCCGAGAGTGAGTGTAAACCCACAAGTTAGCGATTAGCAGATGGAGGGACTGTTTAGTCGTACCTGTGCGTCCATCTCCCTCCAGCTCTCCTCCTGGTCCATCAGCGTAGATGGCAGTCACTTTGATATTATAGGGCGTGTCTGGATCCAGGTTCTGCAGGATCACATTGTTCCTGTTGCCTGGTACTGTAGTCTGCAAGACAAAGCAACAAATTTGTGCGTTAAAGATTATCAACAGGGAACAAGCAGTGGTAAGTGAGATAACTTTGGCTACGGAACATTGATGATCTCAGATAAATTATATTGCTTAGAACATCTATCACTCAGGTCAAAAGCCAATGCTTCACACAGAAAGTGAGTGAGTCATGTCAGCCTTTTAAATGACTGAGCTTTATTTCCCTGTGGCAGTATGTCTGCTTACATATTCCTCGATGGGATCTCCGGTGGTCTGGGCGTAGGTGATGCGGTACTGCATGACGGGCCCCTCGGCGTGTTCCCAGGCCACAGACAGAGTACTGGTGGTGGGGTCGTACACACGCATGTTCCTCGGGCCACTGCGGGGAACTGTGTGAAGGAGCATGGAGAGTTAATATAGAAAATAAGAATTCATTTCAACTGTATCTTCCTGCCCTGTATTCTGGGATTAATTTAGTCTATTTCTAGAATTGAAAGGGAGTCCGTGGCACTGTACGTGAGAGCACTGATCCAGGATCACTGCAGATGAGTGATCTCTTATCATGAGTCTGATTTCACTTATTAAGACCCTCAACCAGGAAGAAGGAATCGCTGCATACTCTTGAGTCTTGATGGTACATCATTACAAACTATCGCTACCTGGATCAGTTCTCCCTGACAGGACTGATACATACGGTCCCTGTTGGCTACTGTCAGACTACTTCTCCCACCCTGGGATGGTCTGTAAACTCTGGCCCAGGTTCTTACGTGTTCTTCCGGTGTCGGTGATGGATGGTCCCTCTCCGTCAGCGTACAGAGCGACCACCCCAACATTGTAGGGGGTGTCAGGGAGCAGCTGCTGCAGAAGGGCCGTGGTGGTGGTTCCTGGCACCACAATCTGCACAGAGAGACACCCAATTCGTCATAGACGGTCGAAAATGTCAGCGGTTTCTCGAGAAGCAAAGGGGCTGACAATTTTGCAATGGTGCACTGACATGACGCAGATCGCCCACCCAACACATGCACAAAGAAACGCCCTTCCTCCTCTCGCTCTGACAGCTGCCTGGGTTGTACACACCCTCCTGCAGCACCCTCTCACTCAATGACCACAATGTGTTGTCAGCACCTAGTGAAAGGGAGAGGTGTGCATTCCTTTGATGAATAACACAGTCTAAGTTGGCGAGAGCTGTCTACAGGGGGGCACCTCTTCTGACAACTCTCTTTATTGACCCCTGTAAGGTCAACAGTCCTATCGGGCTCTGGCCTGATGATAACCCCTCTGGGTGTGACTGGGGAAAGTAGGGGGCTTGTGTGCATATGCTTGCATGGGAGCCATAAATGGAAAGGGAGAATCTGGGTGTTGAAAGGGGCTTTGTGTTGGAGAAAGAAAACGCACTTATCCATATGTAAGTGTTTGGCGAGTGAGCTCACCTGCACGGGTCAGTCAAGTAAATCTGGCTAGCCTCTTATCTCCTTAGCTTGTCTTCACGGCACATGCCAATGCATTTACTAAGTCAAATCAGATCTACTCTGCCTTTCATGTGGACCTAACAGCCCGTTGCGTCACTTGAACTACACCCTAGTCTCCACTAATGCTTTTTCTGACTTCCCTGGCCAAATATTTACTGCGGTGCTTGGGGGCTGGAAGTGCAGTCATGTTTCTCTCTGTCGATGTAAAAGCAATATCGCAAGCCGCTTGAGTGAGCTGGTAATTTGCGCAACAAATCTCCAGCCGGCATTAAATTTGATGGCCCTGGCTGAAAAAGGCCACACTGGCGCTGAGGGATAGCACTGGCTCCGGCCGTGGAAAAGGGCTAAGCCTGTCATAAATGTATAACAAACAGGGATAAAGGGCAGAGAGTACCTCTTGTATCAATAAAATGGAAACTACTCCACTCTTCAAAGATCTAATGTACGCAAGAATCCCAATAAAACAACGGATCTCGATGGCGCGAGGTTTCTGGCAGATGCTGGGGCGAGCTGTTGGTGTGTCATGTCAAGCAACACTTTAGAGGTTGTTTGCGGATTCTTTAAGCACCAGCGGCCGTTCTCTCCACGTGAAGATGTGGGCACACTGACGCCAGATGCCATACCATCTAGAGACACAGGGGTGTTGCAATTACAGAATTTCTGCTTTAATCAACACAATCTTGGTTTATAACTTTCGCAGCTGGTTAAAAAAAGTAGTTGGCACTAACTGCACACATGCGTGCACATAAGGGAATACTCTCAAGTGCACCATTTGGTGAACAGGCTTTTTCCCACAACAG
>OMLF01019806.1:45467-90264 GCA_900302615.1 Holocentrus rufus
CCCTGAATCATATTTTAGCAGTGCGGTGTTTCAGACACTAATGCTCAAAGTATTTCTCTAAGTATTTCTCTTAGTCACACCATACTATAACAGATATTTACTCTATGATGTCATTGCATTTATGTAATTCCTGTATCATATAACTACTGACAACCCCCCTCAAAAGGCAAGACAATCACCATCACATCATGACAAAAAACAAGACAACCCATGGTAAAAAAAAGAAGAAATTGTCACTGATAAAGAGTTACTCACTGGTTTTGCCAAAGCCTTTCAGCTCCCTGCTGACTCCTCTGGCGAAGACTGCTACCACACTGATGGAGTATTCAGTGTCAGGGGTCAGCTTGGGCAGCAGGACAGTGGTCTTCTTCCCTCCAACCTGGGTCTAGTTGGACAGAGAACAAATCTTAGCTTCCTGGCTTATAGTGTATTATTGTCGCCTAGAAACTGCTTCCAAATGACGAAATGACTGTTAACAACAGTCACTGATTTAGGTTTTATGCTGAATGAAGTTCAGCATGCTTTATGTTAACACTGCACGATAATATCAGTGGGAAACGTGGTGCATTTAGTAAGACAAAACAAGAACTTACTCCAATAATATTCATTAGTTCATTGGGTTAGAAGTTAACTTGGCTGCAGCATTCCCTTGGAAAGCTGCTGTATTTTCTTAACAAAATTAATACAAAAAATACATCTGTCTTGCTTAAGCTTTAAAAACAACCACTTGCAACTCTATCAGCTGAAGGAACAGATATTTGATCTGTTTCTAGGATGGGATACAGAGTTTAACAACTCCCGGTGCGTTGCTTAAATTGATGCCATTAAACTAATGGAAAGAATTTTACCTGAAAAACATTAGGCTGTCAACATTTTAGAGGAGGGATGTTGTGGGTCTTTTTGGACATGGTTTACAATGGAACATGCTGGCCAAGGTAAATCTATACCCTGATGGCTAAAACAGTTGGATGTCTTGTCATAACAGGCATGAGTGGTGGTGAATTTACTACACTGCTTTTGGCTGAAGGGATGCTGTAAGGAGTGGGGATGTAATTCTAAGGGAGCTGGGATGGTGTGCATGTGTGTATGTGTGTGTGCATGTGAGTGTGTGTAATCATGTTTTTAATGCTCCATGAATCTCTTTAATCACTGACAGCTTTTCTTGAGAGACTGGTTAAATCTCTTATCAGTGCACCATAGGAAAGCAAAGGGACTGAGGTCTTATCGTTCGGCATCAACCCCAATTTTCCTCGTACACAAGCACAAAGCGTGTGTCAGCCATTTCCTAAAACATACTTGTTGTCCCAGATGAAACAATGCAAAGTGACCTGGGCTAACTATACTTGTTGAAACCCTGACTGTGAACCAAGAAGACTTGGCTGATGTTGGACTGCAAGCTTCCAGTTTTCCTTCAACTTTTCAGCGTGATATCACCAAAGCAATCAGTACAACTAAGTTTCCTGCAGTCATAGAGAAAAAACGTTCCATCCTGTGTTAAAAGGAAACTAGTGGTCAACAAATGACCTACATACCACCAGCTGTGCAAAAGCTGAACGCTGTACAGAATGCTTGACAAGGTGAAGAATAATGGAAAAATGTCAACTTACACTATACCTTTAGTGCTTTCTTCAGCATGAAATAATGCTGGATGCTAAATACCTTAACATCTGCGCCGTATAAAAATAGTGAAACAACAGTGAACTAATAGCCAGGCTTTGTGAATGCTTAAAACACACTCTGTATTATATAACCCCTTTTTCATTACATAAACATACAGTGACCTGACTGAGCCAATTCACTCTGTCAACCACTGTCCATTTACATAAACACACAACACTGAAAAGCTCCTCTCATCTGCTAAAGTATCTGGTCAGCGCCTCCCAAACTCATAACGCTGAGGAAGATATCAGCCTCCTTGCTGTGTCATCTGAAATTTTTACGAGGTTTGGATTTTTAGAGATCTCTTGCCAGCAAGTCTTTGCATCCCATAAACATAAAGTAGTGAGGGTTACAGGATGCTTGACCTCAGCCCCGAGGATTGGTAAAAGGAAGCAGAGTTAACAATGATATGATTTAAGTGGTTGTTAAATGCAGCTGCCACAGCTTATCTGCGCAGGTGTGTATATGCGTGTGTGCCTAAACACTATCATTTAATTTGTTCATGGGAATGAGTCTTGCTCGTGGATATTTTCTTAAAAGCAATCAGTAACATCTGACAGCAAATTGAAACCAAAAATGACGGCGCCGTCCAAAAAGTCTCTTGCTCCATTCAAAAAGACAGCCGTGTGTATGACCAGCAGGAGCCTGTCTACAGTGTCAGGAAACACTGAGGAAAAAAAATAGGGGCGTTTTTCTCAGTATGACTGACGCCATATCCCAACAACAGATTAAGTGATTAGAGTTAGAACAAACTAAAATAATGCAATTTCCAGTGGCAGATTGGAGTTTTAGTTATGCACATATTTCTTGGAGGCAGCTGCTCTGGAGGCAAAAATAATCCAAGTGATTGAGTTAAAGCTCAGTAGAAGGAGCCATGAACCACATTTTATCCAGCTAAGTAACATTACACTGATGCCCAGTGAAAAAGGTATAGTAAGATTGGACTTTGTTGACGTTTTAAAGCCTAGTACTTTTGCTACTAACTAAAATCGGGGCAAACAAGATTACTTGCCTGCTTTCTCTCGTGAATGAATTAAAAAGGAAGTCAATGCCATTTGAATTTATTTGTATTTTGCCCTTTTCACTGTGAATCAAAGTAATGTTAGTTAGCCAGAAAAACTGTGGGTTTTCAGCTCTTGCCATTTACGGGTAAGTCGACCAATGAGATTATTTCTGCCTCCAGAGCTGGTCTGCCTCTGAGAAATGTTTGTGTAACTAGAGCTCACATCTGCTTTCCAGTGTTTTGAGATTCTCTTCATGGTCTTAGTGTATGTGTCATGCTCATTATGTGTAAGTGATAGCTCTCCTAAGCATTATGTGCACACACTGAGGCGGTAGTGTGTGTATGTGTGCAGATCTGCGGTGTGTCCTTACAGTCATACTCCTGCCTCCAGCGGTGGGGACGTAGGTGATCCTGTAGTTCTGGACGCGTCCTGGGGCAGGCTCCCACCTGGCATTCAGAGTAGTGATGGTCTCATTGAATACAACCAGGTTGGTTGGAGGTGCACTTTGTACTGGAAACACACACACGAGCACACACACACACACGTACAAATCATAATTACAACTATGTCAGCATGTGTATCCGTGTTGTTTGTGTTCCGCAGAATTCCTGACAAAAATCTTTTAAAGACACAATCCTTATTTTGGAGAATTTCTTAAGAATTAATTATAACTCAGAACAAGTCATTATGCAGCCTATCTAGCATTAATATATAGGTGAATTCACTCATAAATAACATGTAGACTTTCTTAACAAAGTAGCCATGTCATTGTTTTGGATCAAGGATTGTAGCTTTAAATAAGAAAAGACAATCTTCCTCTGGGACTTTGTCTTTTCTGGAGCAGGAATGGATTATTTTCTGGAACAGTGATGGGTTGATGGATTGATGAATTGATGGATTGACGGAAGGATGATTAATGGATGGATTTGATGGATATGATGGAAGGAGGTAGAAATGGGCTTCAAGCGATGATGGACAAGAAGAATGGGATGACATAGTACAACACACAATGACGCAGGATGAAGGGATTCAAATCCCTGTCTTGCAGGGCATGCACAGTTGAGATCCCTCATCAACCATCTAAGTTGTCAGGGTAAGAATATTTTCTTTTTGCAGCAACAACCCTGAGATGATTGGCAGGAACAGTGGGAGACACACAAACCGAGACAGACAAACACTTATAAATATGGCTGTGTCAACCGCAGCGCAGCACCATCGGAGCGGTGCATGGGTTAAGTGCCTTGCTCAATGACGCAATGATGGTAGTCCGATGAACAACAGTGCTGATGACTTGGGCAAAATAATGAAACATGCTGTCATTACTCCAAAAACAACAAAAAACATCCTCTTGGTTTACCACGTAAATACTTACGCCGATCACTTCCTTTGGGCACTATAGAAGCAAAAATAGAAAGGTATAATGGACACACCCTTTGCTGAGCATTCACATTTCACTTCATTTCACATTGCACTTACACTATATAATAAATGCTGTGGAAATCCCTTAATTTGAAAATGAAAACAATTCAGGAATTTGTCTGTAAATGCATTATATCTTTTCATGCTTCTTCATTTTCCAATGTAAAAGAATTGCCTAAAAGTAGATTTCTGAGTTATAGAAACAATATGGATTTATAGCATAGATTTGGAAAGGGCTAATTCTCAGTACAAATGAAACAGAATGGACATAGATAACATTGATAAAGAGACCAAAGAAAAATCCACTATTTCAAATAAAACTAAAACTGAGTGAAGTGATTGATGAAGTCATCAGCATAGGGCTGCCGGGGTGTGGACCTTACATGTCCTCTCAGTGCCCAGCAGATCCTCGCTCTCTGATTCATCAGGGTAGATGGCGGTAACAGACACATCATAGGGCGTGTCTGCCTCCAAGTTCTCCAGGACGTGGGTTGTCTCATCGCTGTTGAGAATGGCCTGATGAGGGGAAGACAAACAGCATGTGGGACGGTGCTTGGCTCCAATTGCAGCCAGTACAAACCAAAAGCAAGCAATTCAAGATCCATATTGGATTTTGGTATTATGATTTTGATTGGTGTTTGTTTGCAAAGGTCTGTTTTTCAGATGTTCTGACTGCCTCCATGGGCGGGCTTTGTCAAAGCTTCGCCAAAGCACTTTCTGTGGTGCTCATCAAGGAATACCACGTATGATTTATTACAAACACAAATGTCTTGGACAGCTGGTGTTCTCTTACATATTGAAAGTTGGTCTCTCCCCTCTTGGTCCAGCCGATGCGGTAGAGGGCCACGTCAGGGGCTCCGTGATCCCAGGTGGCCCTGAAGCTAGACTGAGTCACCTCTGAGAAGCGCAGGTTCTTGGGGGCAGGAACCACATCTACAGGGTAGAAGAACGGAAGTTTCAATGACCAGTCAACTGAAAACTTCTTTGACCAGTGTGATCTCTATCTCAACGGCAAGTAGACCCACTAAAACAATATCCTCATTGCGTTAATGACACATGTTCTCATTCTTACCAGTAATGGCATCTCCCAACATTGGCTGGCCAGGACCCTCGTCATAGATTGGAGTAACAGCCAGGCCATACTCGGTCTGTGAGATCAGGTTGTCCAGTTGCCTGGTGGTCACACTTCCACCCACTTCCAGCTGTGGAACAATCCAACACAATTACTCAAATGCACAAAATATCCAATCATTAATGCCTATGTGTAGAGCTCCGTGAATTCTGCTTTCCTGTATTTGACAAATACGGAAATTCAAATGTCTTCCCGTTGGTCATATGGCCGAATTTGGGAAATCTTGGGAAAGTCTTGTTCCATTTTCTGTGACAGAGATTCCAGGAGATTCTGTCGCCAGTGTTTCCAAGAACTCTGTCGCCAGTGTGCATCTAATGAGACTGGTTGGAAACTTGACCAGGAGGCATAAAAATTCTGCTTGTGTCCAGAAGAGAATGGAAACAAATAATACATTCAGCAAACAACAAAAAAATAATAATTTCATGCAGCACCTGGAAAAGTTATTGAAAATGCAATGTTGGCTTTCCGGCTCTCCATTCCATTCAGTGTTATTTACTGAACTTCAAGGCAATGAATTCCAGGGACAATTCATTCTGAATACCTATGAACTTAAAAACACATCTCTGTCTGTTTGCCTGGTCTTTTGTTGTTGCATTTCAGTGATAAATCTGAACTGACACATTATTGGATTTGTCTCTAAGGACCATAAATCTATGCTGAAGGCTTGTCCTCAGTAAAGGAAGCACTGTGCTCTGTGTTGTGAATGGCATGCTGTCGCTAATTGGGCTCTATCATATTATCCACCAGGTCAGGGGTGACACGCTGCTACTTCATGGCCAGCAAGCTCTTCCTCCCCAGGCAAAGCAGGTTTGACATTCAAATCCTCATGTCACTTTCCCATGTGTGTTTTTCATCTTTTTCACAGAGGAGGTATGAGTCTCCCCCTGATTTATGCCTAAGGAAGTAGCAAATGACCCACGCCAGAGCCTGCTGCTGTAGCCCGAGAACTCCCAAAAGAGGACATACCACCATTAAATAGTCATCCTGCTCCATCAGTGGAATGAGGACAAAACAGACAACCCCTGTCAATCAACGATTCACCCTACACCCACCACCATCAACATCACCAGTCCTTAATTGTTGCCAATCCACCCTCTGATAGTTGTATAATTGTTTCACCAAACTCCAGCACCAGGAAGACTTCCTGAGGTTCGAGCATGTGGTGTGGGTTATTTCAAGTCTCAATATTAATCATATCATCATTTCAATCAAAAGAACCAATAATCACCATCAAACCCAATGGTTTAAAATAGACAACAGAGCTCCAGGGGCGGATCTATTGATACTATTGGCCATAGGATCAGGGAACAACTGACAAAGCCATGTGGAAGTGGGGTGGGAAATAAACTCACCTCCTTAGCCTCTCCGTCCTCAGGCTTGTAGGTGATGAGGTATTTGCGAACAGGGCCAGGAGCAGCCTCCCAGATGAGCCTCATGGTGCTGTGAGTGACATCACGCACCGTCAGCACGCCTGGAGGCGGTAGGGGCACTAAACAAGAGAGAAGACACAAGATTAGGCTTGGCCAAGGCTTTGGTTAAACATGAAAAATACATAGACAATGTTCTGTCCCACTGCTCCCGGCATACCAGTGAATTTGATGCCATATGGGCCCTTGTGCGCATATGGCATAAAGAGGGACATGAGCCATCACCACTAAGCACTAAGCCGTATCAGCTTTATAACATATGTTCTGCACAAATGAGATCAACTGGTGAAAAGGCAGCTACGTACGGGTAACTCCCTGCTCAGTGAGCGGCTCGCTAGCTGACTCTCCGTGCAGGGCGAAGAGGGAGAGCGTGTAGGCAGTGTTGGGGAGCAACCTCACCAGCTGGACGTCCGTTGTGTCCCCGCCCACTCTAATCTGCAAGGGAATCACAAAATACACAAGGTCAGAGGGCAAGCCGATGACATGGGTTCCTCGGTGACTTAGAAAGAAACATTTGGATAAGAAAGCTCAAAGATGCATTCTGGCGGAGCAGATCTGCCAAATCCGGTGTGGACCCTATGGGTTCGACACCTCATGAACAAAATGATGATGTTCCCCTGGCAGCATGAGCTCATGGTTTACCCACCCCTTGGTGTCTAACAATGTTATTCTGTATTTTTCCTTTTGCCTTGTCTGTTGATCGGTGAACACTGGTGGCTTTGTATGATGTTATTACAGTGGATGACATCTGTATTTTGTCAAGAATTGCTGACAGGACGCTGGAGTTTTTGGTCACTGGCAGCGCTTCTGTGTGTGAGTGTGTGTGTGTGTGTGTGTCCATGCACAGTGTATATGAATGCCTGCAAGCATGTATGACTGTGTCCAAACTGCCTCAGTGTGTGTGTGTTTGTGTGTGTGTGTGTGTGTTTTCAAGTCCAAAACCATGTAATATCCACAGCTGGTTGCCTAGTCTCTGCCTGTGTGTGCGGGCATAAATGGGTGTGTTCTCAATGGGCGTCACTCTCACCTCCTGTTCAAGTGAAGGCTCGGTGGCATTGATGGCACTGTAGAGCAGCATGTAGCCCGTGGCACCCTCCGCCTCCTCCCATCTGACACGCATGGTGGTGGCCTGCTCATCATAGATGTTCATCTTCCTCACTGCACTCAGAGGCACTGTAAGGCCAAACAACAGTGTCAGAGGAAATAGTGTAAGCAATGGTGCAGTGCTTACATTCACTTCATCACACATGCTTGTATGTGCGCATATGCATACATGTAATTATGCATAAACACACATTTGCAGATGTGAATATGCCTGTGACCATAGTTTAGCAAATGGTCACAGGCATGAATGGACACTTAACATTTCTCACGCCACATGTGCATGGATGCAGTGAGCGAGGGCTGATTCTGTGTGAATGCTCAACAATGAGAGTTCTTTTATGTGTGCTTTTATAGAGATATAAGTCACGCCATTAAAGCTGTGCTATTCTAGAGGGCACAAATAAAACGACGACTTAAAAGAAACAAAGAAATAAGTCGAAACCGCGCCTGAACCTCAGTGTGATTAGGCAAAAGCCCTTTGAGTTTTCATTTAATTAAAATATGCTAATGCTATCTTAACACGGCCACATATGGTTTTATAAACAAGACTGAGATATTCGGCCTTTGAACATTTGATTAATGGAGACCACACAGGAATCACAGTCGCTGAGTAAAGATAATATGTGTTTTGCAACTGAACCTTGATCAGAGAGTTTTAATGATGGGGAGTTGTTGTTCATGCAACGAGATGCTATAAGTTCAAGTATGTTACGGCAACTGTTCTTAGTTTACTTTGGGTAACTGGGCTGGCTAAAGTCTAAATGGGCTAAGAATAGTATTTTTTTATCTAGGGTCATTGGTTTGATGATGCTATCTACAGTGTTTCTTCCGACTTAAGCTTAGGGGCAAACTAGTCTCAGATCATTGGCTTTATCATCAGTTTGCCTCTTCAGTCAAGTTAATATGGTCTGGTTTAGGATCAGTGATCCGGTGGGCTCACAGCTGAGCAAAAAGGGTAGAAAAAAAAGACGTACATGTGATCTCAGATCCTTTGAGTGGCTCACTGCTCTCCTCTCCCACAACTGAGTAGACATTGACCAGGTACTCTGTCAGAGGGTTGAGCTTCTGGAGAACCACTGTGGTCTCAGTCCCGTCCACAAACACCTAAAGGCATGGGAAAGGTTAGAGCGTGTTTATGTGTATGTAGATGTGTGCATGCTCATATGTCGTACAGCTAAGAGTGGAGGAGAGATTTAGAGGTTGTCCCCTCAGAAAACCCCCTCTAAACAAACATGCACTCGGATCTGTTTATCATGAAGTGTTAATCAATTAAGCAGCACGACAAACAAACAAAAGGCCATATCTGTTTTTAGCGCTGGCTCAAATAGCTTTAAAAGAATTCCAATTAAAACCACAAAATCCTTTGACCAAACTCAGCTGGACCCGAACCCAGCGTGTGCTTCAATTCCAGATCCATAAACAAAAATAAAACCTCATCCACAATGTTCACTAACAAGCAAAACCATGGAAGCTGGACAAAAACAAACATATCCTACATGTAATTAGATTCAGATACTAAAAATGGATGTATTCCACTAGTTGTGGAGCCAGGGCCCTGCTGTCCAATGGAGTCTATTACACATGAACTCATTATTTGCTTACGAATCCTCTAAGCTGAAGGCTGTGTGTTTTTGTTGCCTTGCCCTCTGTCGGATGTAATTAGAAACCAATGAAGCAAGAGGCCAACACAAACTTGAAAGGCTGGAATAGGAGGTTTCAATGGTGTTTCCCCTGAGCCGCAGTAGGTCAAGGGATACAGCTGAGCCAAGATCCCCTTGAAACCGTCACAGCAAGACACATTATACTTTCCACACTGCTTTGTGTGCTGATTGAATGAGTGACACTTGCGCCAGTTTTTGCAGCCTGTACGTATCTGGGAAGCACATGTGTGTCCATACCTGCTGTGGGCGTCCAGTGAGAGTCATGTATTCAATGCGGTACTTGTCCACTGGGCCTTCAGGGCCGGTCCAGGTGGCACGGAAGGAGTAGTGGGTCACGTCCGATGTCACCAGGTTAGTGGGTGCCTCAGGTGCACCTCCTTTTAGAAGTAGAATAGAGAGGGAGAAATTGCCGTATGGACCGTTACTTTGAGCTTTGGAACCTATATCTTTATGCATGAGTAGGCACTGTTACTATTTTTTTCCAATGCCTGAGCCAATAATCACTGATTTGGAATACTTAGATGTAATAAAACTAAATAAATAAATAAATAAAATTCAATTAAATCCAGATGATCTCATAAGCTATTAGTTTAATAGCAGTCGATTTAATTTTTTTTACCTGTTCATTTGGAAAGTTATGTGTAAACAAGGAGTTTAAAACATCTAGATGTGGTAATATCTAAGGACATGAAATGCCTCTTGAGTGGCAAATCCTAATAGAACTCTTCTCATAGGAACTGCAAATCCAAATGCTCTCCAAGAAGTTCCCCTCACATACAGTATCCAATAGCAGCTCTTTAATTTAATTAAGGAGCAGACGATATCCTGTTCCAGGGAAGCAGTAAGAGCATTAAGAGAGGAAGAAAATAAAAGATCTGTGATAATTTCCAAAGCTTGGCTGGCCCTTTGCTTCTAGTGTTGCCTTCCACGGTGGGCCAGACATGTAGTGACTGTCTGCGGGTCCGGGATACTCTACACTATGTTTATACTGCATATCAAGAGTCCAAGAATAGTGTAGTTGGCTCAGGCTATCTGTGGTTATGTTTTCTTAGCTAGAAGACTGCTGTCCTTGCAATTGATAGTCTAAGTGGTCATATCAACGCAATCAAACCACTTGAGCCATGTGGTTTCAACAAGATGATTTGTATTTGAAACAAAGGAGCTCTCTATCTACCATTAAAATGTCTCTAAATGAGAATGTGGCCGTTTCTTCTTCTTATGTCTCTCAGTTGTGTGCATATTCTGATATAAACTCATTTATACCTGGTCCCTTGACGCTGTTACAGAGGTTGTCTGTAAGGTTGTCCACAATGTCCAACAGGAAGGAGAAGTCGGCCACATTGTACATGTGAATTTCATC
Organism: Holocentrus rufus; assembly: GCA_900302615.1. Taxonomy (NCBI): domain Eukaryota; kingdom Metazoa; phylum Chordata; class Actinopteri; order Holocentriformes; family Holocentridae; genus Holocentrus; species Holocentrus rufus. Next base: position 56,234 of record OMLF01019806.1, read on the forward strand.
CGGATCAGAGGCAATGGACCTCAACTCATTCTCATCAGCATTCTTCACACCTGAAGAACAAGTCAAAAGTTAGAAAATTAGTCATTTTATCATTTTGAAAAATATAAAGTGAGTGGCATTATTCAAACATTAAGTTGGTAAGTGAGAAATGAAGGGTGATGATAAAGGATCAAGAAGTCATGAATATTTACACTTCAAATAGTTCATTTTTTTTAGCTAGATACACAGGGCTTTGAATTCCACTTAATACAGGGAGTTTCCCAGAGTGAGTTTTTGAAATAAAGCATGAGGAAAAATACTCTCAGTGATCTTTACTTACCGATGGCATAGAGCTCAATGCCCTGGTCGCGCAGGTTCTGAGAGTTGGCAATAATGTCGTCCTGGGACTTGCCGTCAGTGATCAGCACACCAATCTTCCGAGAGTTGGGTCGCATCCCGACGTTCTCTTTGAAGTTATTCTGGAGGATGTAGTTCAAAGCCAGACCTGCAATGAAGACAAAGGCCTTCATTCATCACCCTGATTGCGGTTTGCTCGACTGATTCGTTGTGGCTTTTCCAGCGTGAGGCTAAACAGAGATCATGATGTGAAGCGTGGGAATGGATACATGGGTAAAATTTTAGACATACAAAATAAACTTTCCCATTACAAAAATATGATCTCACAATGTCACAGATTCACAGTGTACTCGTTCGTAATATCCCCCCATTTAACTGTTCTGCAACACAAATACAAATAGCTCCAAGTACTGCGTATGCACACTAAATAAAATGGTCTAGTACCAGTCATGGTGTTGCCTCCTTTGTATGGCAGGTTAACCACAGCCTCCAGCAGAGCGTCCCTGTTTCTGTGGGCATTCAGGTGCCACTCAGTCTTTGGGTCTCCACTGTATTGGGCCAGACCTGAAACAGTCATACAAAAGAAATCCTCTGTCAGATGTTTCTTATCAACCCCTACAAAGAGAAGATTCTTAGCAATAATCCATTGCTTTTAGGTATGTGTAGTCTAGGTAGACCCACCGATCTGGACCCTTTCGGGGCCAATGTCGAAGACCCCCACCATGCGGGAGATGAAAGCACGAATGGTCTTAAAGTTGAGGCGCCCAATACTCCAGGAGCCGTCCACCAGCAGAACAATGTCAGCCTGGGCCGTGGTCTTACACATGACATCTGAGAGGTCAAAGGTTAGAGGGTCTTAGCTCGGGGAAATTGCAGGCTCAGCTCAGATACAGTTCCATGTTCGATTATCATATATACCAAAAGTGTATGAGACCAATTATGATTTGTCAAAGAGGTGTGGAAAGAGGTGAAGAAAAGGTACAGAGAAGAGGCTCACAAAAAGAGACACAAAAATGACATCAAAACATTTCCGAAGATGCTAAACAAACACATTTCTTTTCATTGATTTCACAGGTAAGCGCTAAAGCATTCTGTCTTTGTTTTGTCTTCCTTTTATGAGCCATTTTTCATTGAAGTTTTCCAGGTGTCTCCGTGTCTTCTGACATGTTGAGGCAGTTTTTCGCCTGGTTGGTCTCTTTTGAACCATTCATGAGCTCATCCCGGGGAATACACCCATGTTTGGCCCATGATATATGAATGGCCTCCTTCGTGAGAAATAACCGTGCCCTCCATAGCAGCACGGTCTTATCTTGTTTTCCGAACACCTGCATGATGACAAGCAAGGCATCCCATCCACAGTACCTAAAAGAAGGCTGCAGATGTGCAAGGGGGCGGGCAGACGCCGTGCAATCTGCCACTGTCTGCAACTGAAAACAGGTTACATGATATTTGATTTACAAGACATTTTTTTGCTTATCTCTCACCCACCCAAAAGGCAAAAACCCCGTCAGAGATAAACAGCTGCCTGACTTACTCTGACAGAAAGAGAGAAAGAAAGAGAGAGAGAGCGAGAGAGAGAGAGAGAGAGAGAGACTTAGCAGGTATAGTAGCATATATGCTAGGACGTCCAGAAAAAAGATAAGAAAAATGATTCTGATAAAAAATGATTCTGATAAAAAAATCATCTGTCTTTAATCATCTGTGTAATGTGGTCAGCAGAATGCCTTTCATCAAATACAGTAAATCCTCTTCCTTCTCCTATTCTTGCTCTTACTTTGTCAATTATAGCTGTGAATCTCAACCATGCACCAAGAGTGCGCAGATTTTTATTCTAAATTTTTTTATTCAAAATGACATCTCCAATGTCATTTTGAGACTTTATTGAATGTGTCAACCAGTGAAACGGGCCACTGTAGGTGTAGTAGTAAAAGCCTGCAGACCCTTTGGCAACCATGATACAGGACTGAGAGACACTAACCATGGATCACCTGCCACCTCCTTTGGAGTGTATGAAAATATTTAAAGTAAAAGATGATGTTAAAAAAAATAAAATAAAATTCCTATGTAAAAATGTTCTAAAATAATAAAAAAAAAGAGGGAAGTAGTTATCAAGTTAGATCTATCTGTCTTCACAGTGACATCTGAAAGGGCTTGTTGGGAAATGAAAGAGGAGAGCTCGATTCTCTCAGTTCCTTCTGTTTTATCTTTCAGAGCTGGGCCCTGTCACTGGACGTGTATCTGCTCCTTATTAGGAGACGGCCCGACGCTGAGCGGTCAAGCTCATCTCTCCAGTTCCTTCCATCCACACACAACGGTTTTTCCTCTCCTCACACTTACTGCCTGCCGTGCTCTGACTCGCGAGCTAATAAAACATTTTATAATTGCAAACAGATTATACGTGTGTGGGTCAGCTCTACCCTGGTTGTGCTTGGACCCAAAAATAAAAGGAGAAAGCCCAAAGTGACACGATGAAGAAAGCAAGAACGGGCAGACAGATGGAAATGCCATTACATCTGCTATTTCGTGAGACAATTAGCTTTGAGGAAAGGCATTTAGGGCCACTCATCGGCTTTTACGGGCCGTGGGATTGGAGTGTATTTTCCTAAGTAAAATTTTACTACGTGATACATGTCTCCACTGTTTGACTGTTGCTGCCCAAAGACACAACATACTGTATGTACTGTCTGCAAAATGGTCAAAGGGTTCATATCAGTGGTGCTAAAGTCTTTTGAAGCAAGCATGCTTATTAGCTTAAGCATCTAACGTTTTTTTTTTGTTTGTTTTTTTGGTTATTCAATGAGCATAGCATATTCGGCACAACCTGATGGATATTAAGTACGGTTTAAGGAGATGTATTACCTGTTGCCTCGTATAGAGGTTGATCAGGTTCATCAGAGAGAGTGGTTTTCTCCTCGCCAGCCAAGGGCATACTTTCTCCACCATCAAACATACCAAACACACTCACTTGGTACTTAGTGCCAGCTCTGCAGAATGAAACACATAATTGTCATCATTTACACAATCTATTGCAAAACACTCTTCAAAGACTCTTCTTTACATTTGAACTTGAAAGTAAAAGTGAGAGAAACACTAATTTGGCCTAGATCAGATATTTAGCCTAAAGGCGCACCTGAGCTCCTCCAGAACCACTGTGTTGTCATAGGGCCCAACCAGAAGCTCTCCCAGGTCGATCTCATCCCCTGAGGGGTGGAAAGTAACTTTGTAGCCCTTGACATCGCCAGGGGCATGGTCCCAGGTAACACGGAAACTGGTCTTGGTAGGTTCTGAGGTCTGCAGGTTCCTGGGACCTTTGAAGGGCGATACTGGAGAAAAGAGAAAAACAAATCTTTAAGTGCTATGGTATAGACAAAATTAAGATGTGGAAAAATAGCTACATCTGGTCTAACATTAGTTTCCCCACATACAGTGAGATGGTAATGGATGTGTATTAGTTGTAGAGCTTGTGATGGATAACCTAATGACCTAAGCTTGTGGTGTGGTGAGCGATAGACCAACGTACATGTTGTTCCTTCTCCGTGCCTTGACTTCCCTTCTCCCTGGCGGTACACAGGCACCACAGTGATTTCATACGTTGTCAGAGCAGTGAGGCGTCTCAGAACAGTCGAGGTGGTGCCACCGGGCACCTTGGCAGCCAGCTGGCGTCCTCCTGATTTGGGCTTGTAAGTCACACGGTAGTTGACCACGTTGCCAGGTGCCGGTTGCCATGTCACCTTCATGGTCTTCTCTGTCTCCTCAGAGACGACTATCACTTTGCCGGCGGCCGAGACTGTGAGGAAGGAAATAAATGAACAAAGGTTCAATTAGGAAAAGTGATTGATGGATGGGCATTTGGAGAATGTAGACTTCTGGGCCGTACTAAATGTGCGCCTAGCCACCTACATTTCCAATATATCTTTGGAAATATAAGCAGCATGGCCATCCTGCTGGTGGGTAAAGTAAACAGTCACACGCTTGGCTACCTCACAGTCTTTCATCAGGGCATCTGCTCAGTTTCCATATGCTTATACACACAAAGCCACCCAAATACAGCTTCAATTTCACAAGTATACATTAAACAGGCCCAAATTTACAAGATTGATCGTGTTTGTGAGATCGTGGGTTTGGGAGCCAAGCGTAGACGTTTTGTGAATTTGAGTTAACCCACAGACTCTTTTTTCCACTGTGTGTCCATAGAGAGTTGTGTTTTTTTTTTTTTGGAACAGGAAGGGCAAGTGTGAATTGTCAGAGCCATCTAAACGAGCTGAGGAAAATATTCAGACAGCTCTACTTCAGAGGGAGGCTTTTTATGAACGGAAAAAAGCAGGGCATCCAAGTTTTCAACGTGTGGCTCGGCCCAAACGGACCTGCGATTTCTGTAGAGCAGACGGAGAGAGAGAGAGCGAAAGATGGCGGGTGCAAAGCGAAGGAAGGCATGAGCAGAGCGATCATGGTTATAAACCATATGTGCCTCCGGACTTGCCTTAAGATTGTTTTTGATGTATATGGCACCTGTCTTGCTTGCCAGAATCAATAAACAATAACGATGGTTGGACATATTTTTCCATTTGCACATTCCATTTCACTAGCTGGTGGACAAATTCCCTCCCAATTGGTGTGAGTTTCCGACCAATGTGCTTTTCTCATTTGAGCACGAGAGTCTAACAAGGGAAATGCCAGCGTCTATCTGTCCTGCTTGTCCTATGAAAACCAGGTGCAGGTGTCCGGGACGTTACATCACCTGCGAATGTACACATAACAGACACGTGCACATTCTTGATGGTGCACACGCAAAGCCCTTAGAACACTCTGATTACAAAAGCATCTTCGTGACCTTCCCGGCTGGCTCTCTGGCTCAGGTGAACGCCAGCAGCGATGACGTTATCTGTCAGCTCAGGAGAATGAGCTGTAACTGTCACGGACGGATCATTTTTTTCCCCACATCACACCCAAAAATAGGGCTTACAGCTAAACATTGTTTCCTTGTTCACTTTGAAGCCTACGTGACTGTTCCAGACAGCTCAAAGAGGGGCATCTGAGGTCCATTTGCAGCTTAACAGGCACATGAAAACTTTAAGACATATGATGCGTTTAGAACAATAAAGTCTAGATCTAGGCCTGCATTCCCAGGTTTTAAACTGGTCTTGCAGACATTTAAGTTTATTCAGGACCTACTTTCTTTGGTACCATGAAATGGCTGGGCATTGCTATGTGCCGCCTCATTCTGGTTTTCAGATGCAAAATGGGGATGTCTTTTGATGTGAGGCTAATAATGTCTTTTGACCTATGTTATAGTTTTGTAGCTCCAGGCTTCTTAGGTAACCCGGGGAAAAGGCAGTGAGAAACTAAAACATTTAGGAGGGTAGGGAGGAAAGAGTGTAGCAGAAAGAGATAGAAATCAAAAGACAAAGATAGAAAGAAAGAAAGAAAGCAGGAGATAGAAGGTAGAAGGAGAGAGAGGGAGACAAGCGAAGGATAGAATGGCTACCGGAGTGAGCGTATGGTGGAAGCGTTAAAGCAGCTAAAGTGACTTACCATCTGTGGTTTCCTCTCCCACCAATGGCTGACCCTCTCCACGGCCGTAGCCGGCGTACACTGTGACCTGATAACGTGTCTCTGGGGTGAGGCCCTCCAGCACTGTGGTTGTAATGTCTCCCCGCACTGTCTTTTCTCCGGCCTCTTCGCTGAACAGAGACTTCCACCTGATCCGGTACTGGCGAACGTTGCCCGGTGCTGGCGTCCAAGATGCGACAAAACTGGTATCAGTGACGTCTGTGGTCACCAAGTCTTTGGGCGAGCCAAGTTCTGTGGGATACAAGTTAAAAGGAACAAGATTAGAAATATGATACTTGTATACAGGGAGGGCGAGTGGAAAATAAGTATCAATATCAAACATGCTGTTTACCAAAAATCTAATTTTGCTTTGCTCCAAGGCACAACAATTTGACTAAGATGTTGGTACCAAAATCCTGGGAACTCTATCCTAATAACGCCTTTGTCTAGGTGGTGTTGATTTTTAATGCAGATATATGGAAGTTTCAGGAAGTGGGCGAGACACAAAATGGACAAAACGAACAGCCTTAGCGATAAACCACCAACAATCACCCATCTGTCTCCGCTTTAACCCCTCAGGGTCTGTTTGAACAACCTGATTTACTCCCTTCATAATCAGGGACGCCTGGAAAAATCTCTGCAAAACTAATCACAAATCACATAGCCTCAGCGCCTCTCCCGGCAGCACTTTAATTTTCCATTGAAACAGAGGAAACCCGATCCACAAAAGTGTGTTTTCTACAATTGCAGATGTTGCCCTTTTCCCTTTCACTCCTTTGCTCATTTTTCCTGAGAGACTATTGGGGAAGGAGACAGGCACAGAAATACAGTAGAGGGATTTCGCGGTGGTGTTTTGTGATGAACAGCCAGCAGATGCTTGGCTTAGAAGGACACCCCTGTTGAGACGGACTATCAACACTCTGGTTTGGCTGCAGTACAGAGAAGCAGCGACCACAGCAGCAGGGATGGACTGCCACACATACCCTCCTACACAACCTCCAGGATATAGACCGATTCAAACCCCCGACTCCCCACATGCCAGCACCTAATGACGATATAATCATAGCCAGAGCAAGGCATTTGGGTGGTCTTAAATGATGAATGAGGTTTAATGAATAAACCAAATGCCAAGAATGAGAAGCAACACAAATCTGCCACAAGAGAAATGCATATTAACTCTGCTAAGCAACCCAATTTGAGAAAAGGCAGTCACTGTGTCTATCTGTCAATCTTTGTCTCCTCCTCAGCGTTCATCCATTACAGATGGACTGGCTGCTACTTCAAGAAACTGATCTAAACAGAAATAACAGCAGCGAGCCTGCTTGCCAAGCAGTGCGATCCGCACATTGAGATCCCAGACATGAACAGTAACGAACTGGACCAGGAATTAATGAAGAGTCCCAGAAATGGAGGCCGATCAAGAACAATGCGGTTCTCTTATAGATGCTCAGCTCTGTCCAAATGGCTGCCTTTGCCAGTAAAGGATGAACTTGACTGACTTTTCTGGCTGTATGTGAAACGAGGGCGACAGGATCACAAGATAATGACTTCTGCAGACAGTGGCCCACTTTTCATCAGTACTAGAAGACAAGCTTGGAGAAGGGCCCATTCCAAGAAGTAAAGCCTGCACATACACAAAACACATGGGCCACAGATTTGGCCGGAGCTTCGCAGCAATGTAGTCATTTATAGCTTGCATGTAAGACATGCACTTATAAATAACTGCAAATTGATTAATTTCATGTAAGCATGATAACGGCATCATTACATCTGCCAGCAGGATTGTCAGAAGGAATCATTAAAAAGGCTGCTGTACATGGCCATGTATATTTTAGGCTAACAAGATCATTCAAAATTCTTTCATCTAGGCTTGATTCTCAGTTTCACCCATGCTGCATCCCATCCTGCAAGGTGAAAGCTGCTGTAAGGACCGGATCACAAATTCACATCAAAGCCTCACCCATTTCTCTTGACAACCACATGTGACGCAGGTTAAAATCATTTAAATCATTTCCTGTAAGGCATGTATTGACAAGACCTTCATATCTGCAGCCAAGTCACTTAAAGCCTGAAGATATAATTTACTGCGGTCAAAAATACACATAAAAATGCCAAGACAACATGTGCACAAAACAGCCTTTTGCACAGTCTTTTGAAAATTATCTAAATGACTTTATATAGGCTATTGAGTCACGCTGTTATGTCCCATACTCCATTATTTCTTCTTGGTGTCAGATGGTATTTATGATTTATTTGGATTTCATCCAAGGGAAAAAAGAGACAGATATCCTAAGTTAAAGAACCAACTAAGCTTACTCAGTCTTGCTCTTTCCGCAAGCTCCTCCAAAATCACTCCAGGAAATACACAGTTCCTTTCAAGTGTCACTTCAGCGCTGGCACTCCGCTTCAAACTTCCCTTACTTTATTACTCTTGGTTCACTAAGACGCACATCTAAGCCATGGAGATGAACAGTTCAGTATCTGTCTGCCAGGGGTGCCTCTCTGGGCTTTTACCTCAAAAGACCTTTAGACAGGTGGGGAAAACAGACTGGAAGTGCCATGACAGAGCCCCGTTTATAAAGGCGTCACTGTGAGATCCAAGCGGCAAGGATTTCACCTGGTGTTTTTCTCCGAGTGCATACAGTATAATTTCAAGGCTTGAGGTTAACGGATTGCATATATATGCAACATGTTAACGACAAACAAAAATTCAGTAACTGCAACCTCTTACGATTACTAAAAGCAATATTTAGATTACAGATGAGATGGAAAAACAGGTGTTTACTTGTTGAAATAGTAAAAAAAAAGCATTTGCATCAGGAGAATATGAACACAGACTTTTGAAATCCTTAATGATTAAACTGTAGATTAGACTTCAAATTACAGTTCAAATATACTGTCATTGAACTGATATAAATTAATTTGAGTAATCCTCTCTTCATTTTAAGTGATAATGATCCATTTATTAGGAATTTTGAGCTCAAAAGGGACATTACTAAAACTGTAATTTGGAATATGTTCATTTTTATCTCCCTCAGAGACACACAGGCCATCATGAGTACATTTCATCCGAGCGGTTAGACCATTTGCAGTGCCCCATAGAACGTAGGGGAACGGACATAATGGCTGTTTCAGCGATCTAACGTGACCTTCCAGCTGACCACCAGGCCACCCTGAAGCATTCTGGTTTACATTTTGAGAGTGCGCCTCCCTCCGCTCAGCTGCTCCCTCTCCCCGCCTGTCCTTGATCCCACCCTGAGGAAGGTGAACAGCCAGTTCTCTCTGGGATCAGACAGACAGCTCATGCAGCTTTTAAGTTCCTCTTAGGTAACACCTTCCACATGTTGGGTAAGACTCCCTCTTCTTCAGTAGGGATTTGGAATCAGACGTTTGGGATGTGCATCTCGACTGTTATGACACTTTTTCAGGTGCAACGATTTCCATTGGACAATTTAATTTGAACGGGATGTCATAATTCAGCTCAACTCAAGGCTTCTGTACTGGCTACCGTCCAGTGTTACCCACAAGGGGTGTTATTGTGTAACCCATTTCCTACAGCTCTCGCCTACATGGACCACTTCACAGAGAGGGTCACTCAAAGCTAGTGGCACTCAAAACAATGAGATCAGTGTTGAGGCATGCTGACGTCATGACAGCTTAACAGAGCTAGTTAAACAAAGTGCTTTGTCATGGAGCACAGAGCTGGTCTACTTTTTTCCTGTGGGGGTGTATGGTTGATGACTGAGCAGATTTGACCTGTGGAAACCATTTATATAATCAAAACCAAGCCCTTTGGTCAGTGTGGGAACAAAAGAACAAGGAAAATACAGCAAAAAGTGCTCCCTCTCATGTCTTCACTCGGCAGAATGTAAACAAACACGCTCATTTAGGTTGTGAATTCAAAATGGAAGCATGAATCTCCATAAAAGGACACAGTATGAGTCAAAATCCTCTTATTCAACCAAGTGCACAGGCCCCTGTGGTCTCCAATAAAAGTCCCTGTTAAACAGCGACACAGCTAGCACAGGGGACCCTACTCCTGCCAGGGAGGTGACATTAAGAAACAACGACACCACTCTTGCTGTTATGACGTACAGACTGGCCTCGGTATGTTGGTGGGCTCGAACTGACAGAAATCCATTTGGCAGCTGCTTCCAACACTGAGGCTGAGCTAAGCTAGGAGTCGGAGATGTGAAACAAGGAGAAGAAAGCCACAGGACTGTTTCCATCTAGGCACACGAAAAGATAAATAAGACGCCATGCCAATCTTTTTTTTATGAATGCTATAATAGCAACCACTATCTGATCAAGCCAAACCTAATCACTACCCTCCTCCCATTCATTTTCAGTTTGGCCGATTTTCTTTCAGTCATTGTCTTCATCAGCTCACTTTGTGGCAATAATTATTTAACTATAAACCAAGCAAATGGTCCCCATGCTGATCCTTTGCCCAGCTCGAGGCCGGTACATGCTGTTCTATCTTTCCAAGAAATATCAGTCTTCGGGGCTGTGTCCCTGATCCAAAAAGTAAAGAGCCCAGCCAGAATAACTAATGTCATACAAAGCTTAGTGACATTTGGTTTAGCTGCCACAAGCAGAACTGATTATGGGAGAGAGTCATTCTACTCTGTGGGATGCAGCGCCTTTGTTGTTATCAAGCCCCCTCAAGCTAAAACCCTCCCCCTCTCCCCCGACACACCCCTCTCACTCCCTGACTTCCTTCCCCGCTGGTGTGACCCTGACAATAACCTCTCCCCCCTCTCTGCGCTGGATCCGGCAGCAAGAGACAACTCCTGAAAATCTCAAAAGAAAAGCAGATGTTCCTCCCTTTCAAGTGCACCTTGTAGCAAAGAAACATCACTCTATGGACAGACAAAGAGGTTCAACAACAGCTTTGAAACATTGCCTTCATCGCCCCTAGTACAAGTACAGTGAGATTACTTTTCTAGCTGGTCATAGTCAGATAAGCTAAAACTAGCAGGACAATAGCTGCAAATCAGTGGCATTACAAATCCATATGATTTATAAATAATTAGACTATTATCTGAGGTTGATTATAAAACATTCCCCATATGTCTTTTAAACCCCTGTAAAACAATAAACCATATGTCCTAAGCAGGCCAAGATGGAGAGGTATTAATGTTCCTGAACTAGCCAGGCATATGGCTGTGTATGTCTGTTCCAAGCCATTCCATGAGTTTTCGAGGTTTACAAGCATCCCCCCACCCATTTCCATCTCACTGCCTTCATGGGCGGCAAAGCCAACCTAACCGACAGCCTCCAAAAAAAAAAAAATTACATCAAGTGCCACATTCCTGCCTTTCCTCAATAACCACAACCCATATACTCAACCAACCTTGCAAAGTAAAAGCTCAGCTTCCTTAATCCTGGTGGAGTCTATTCTAAAGAATGCCCGCCGCACCATTCTTGGAGGGGCTTAGAAACAATGGGCTTCAATTCAACATTTTTACACCATCCATGATCTCATGTCCATGAAAGAATAGAAATATGAAAATACTGACGCTGACAAAAACCAGCAAGATATCAACAATAATTCATACCCCAACACTCTGTAATGAGGTTTCTTCCCTCTTGAAAAGAAGCAGAGCGCATTTGTCAACTCAGCGCTGCCCGCTTGCTGTGCCCACAGCCTTAAGGCATGCTTCACACCTCAGTCTTACAACAGCTCTTGCAGTAATCAGTACCATGCAGAGAGACTTCAAAGCAGGGCTTCGAAAAGTCATATTTTCCTTTACCTTCCAAAGTGGTTCCTGTGCCCAGGAGAGGCTCGCCCAAACCAGAAGAGTATCGTGCACTGACAAACAGCTCATATTCAGTGGCCGGTTGGAGGTTCTTGAGCACCGCTTGGGTAAGATCTCCCTTCACACCAATCTCCTTCTTCTCGCCGCCGTCGGCAGGTTTGTAGGAAATGCGGTACTGAAGGACGTTTCCTGGGGCGGCCCTCCATGCCAGTTTCATTGTAGATACGGTCTCGTCAGAGACGCGGAGGTCACGTGGAGAGCCACGAACTGAAAGAAAACAAAAATGGATCAGCCAAATCATTCACAGTACAGGTCTTAGTATAGTCAGGGTTAGACGAGCAGTTTGCCACTTGTTATGGAACTTCTTCTTGACCACTGGTTTTCCTGACTCACCTTCCTTGGTGGTGCCATCCACCTGCATCTCCTCTCCCAGTCCTGTGGAATACTCAGCAGACACAGACACACGGTAGGTGGTGATGGGGAACAGCTCCTGGAGAACAATGGTGGTTTCAGGTCCAATGGTCTGGGCCTCCAGTATTTCCCCAGTACCACTCAGTGGGATGTAGGACAGGCGGTACCGGATCACCGAACCTGGAGCTGCTTGCCATGACACCCTGAAACTGTCCGTTGACTCGTCTGTTACTCGTAGATTTCGCACAGTCCCTTGTTCTGAAAAAGAGAGAAAACTTCTTAGATTGAGGCCAGACATTCTCGTGTTGAAAATTATGATGGGGTTGAGTCAGTTCGTGGTCAGTTCCTACCTTCAAGGGTGGTCTCTTCACCAGTCAAAGGGAAACTGTCTCCTTTATCATACTGAGCAAAGACGTTGACCTCGTAGGTGGTGAGGGGGAAAAGGTGGGGCAGGACAGCAGTGGTGGTGTCGGCAGGCACTGCAAGGGAAATGTAGTCTCCGGTGATGTCTTCGGCCTTGCGGAAACGCACCAGATAGGACAAAACACTCGTGGCAGCAGATGTCCAGGTGGTACGGAAGCTTCTGGAGGTAATCTCAGAGAACTCCAGGTTTTGGGGTGGAAGCAGACCTGACAACAATTGAGAACTTGTTAAAAATGTCATTCATCAAAGGCAGCAAACTAGCACAAACCATATTAAGTAACAAATGTCAACTAGCATAGTACACACACACACACACACACACACACACACATATATATACATATATATATATGTGTGTGTGTATTATATATATATAAATTGGTGAGTTTATGTTTATGGAGCTGGTTATCCATTCACTGCCTCTATTATAGCTATTCATTTTGCCTATTCAGCTACTGAAGTTGAAACATATTTCAAAGTTGTCAAGCCTGAAATAATATTGCTTTGGGTTTTGGGACCACAGGCATCAGTATCAATGAGCACAGTGTGTGGAGTGATGTCATTCTACCAGTGTGTGGAAAAGAAGCAATAAGTCTACTGGCCTGTCCGAGCTGGGGTAGCCTTCTTGCTTTAATTTATGTTCAGGTCAAATTAACAATGCTGTGCCAGCTACTGTAGTTTTATTAAACAGTAAACAATATAACAAATAGGATGGTGGAGCTCCTCTCAACAGCAAGTATGAGGTTTACTGGTATTTGTGGGCAAGATCAAGTGAGCTGATGATGTTTTTTGGGTCTCGTTGTCAAAGGGCAAATTAAGTTTAAAGGCATCAGACTCCATACAGTATTTATTCTGCTGTATTAATCTTTCTGTTTGCATTTGTTTTATTAAATTTAGACCTACTGTTAAGGACCTGGTCAACTGCCAGTAAGCTATTGTAATATCTGATAAAGTGTAGGACAGTATGAACATGGGCAACAATGGACAAATGGAAATTAACAAGGGAAAGTACTTTTTGATGAGCAAAACCACAACTGAAGCCCAGAGGTTTTGGGCATGCTATGTAGCTTAACTCAACATCACAGTGTGAATATATAGATGTGCTATGATCCTACTTACTCCTCTTCTTGATGTTGAGCAGTTCCTGTTCAATTCTCAGACAGATGGACTGGGTCAGCTCCTTGGAGATCCTCTGGAAGGCATCAAAGTCCTCCACCTCATAGACATGAGTGTCTGCGGGCGGATTAGCAATGGCCTCCAGCTCGGACCTCACTGCATCCTTCACACCAACAGCAAAGATTTCCACATCAGCATTCCTCAGGTTGGTTGCCGCATCCTTGAAAGAGTCAGAAGACTTCCCATCTGTGATCAGGACCATGACACGGGGGACGTTTTGTCTTGCTCCACGGGCAGGGATAAAGATCTTCTCCCTGACATAGGTCATGGCTTTGCCGGTGTTAGTGGAACCTCCACGGTAGGGGAAAGTGCGCACAGCCTTGACCACAGCGTTGATGTCATGGTGAGTGTTGAGGGCAAACTCAGTGTGCGGATCACGGCTGTACTGCACCAAGCTGATCTGGACCTTGTAGGGTCCAATGTCAAAGGAATTGACCAGAACCTCCAGGAAGGCGCGGACCTTGGCAAAATTTTGTAATCCAATACTGTAAGAGCCATCAACCAGTAGGACCACATCAGCCTGCACGTCCACTCCCAAAGAGCATTCTGGGTAAAGACAGGAAGTCATGGGTTATTTAAGTCATGGGTTATCATCTCGATGGAGTGATTGTGTATATGAATGTGTGTCTGACTTCAGAGAACACATGGAGAGGTGATAGGACATCCAAAATAAATCGCCTCACCTGTCGAGACCTTGACAGGCTGGGTCTTCTCCATAGCCATGACAGGTTCACTGGGTGTCAGACCTTTGAGGGCGTACAGACTGATCTCGTACTCTGTCTCAGGAGAAAGGTCACGGACATTGATGGATGTCTGGGTGGGCCCCATGTACAGCTCTTGGCGTTTCATTCCAGCCAGCATGGGAATGAGGGTGAGCTTGTAGCCTGAGATATCGCCCAGGGAGGGGTCCCATGTCACCCTCATGGACTTAGAGGCAATTTCTGTCACCTGCAGGTTAGAGGCCGGCTCCACAACTGAGGAAAAATGTCAGGGAGTGAAAAAGTGTTGGGATAGAGTGGAGAATCTTTTGACCTAAAAGAATTTGGTCTTATGAGATCTACATTGTCGTCTTAATAGAGCTTTGATGAATGAAATGCTCCAAACAGCTGTTTATTGTTTATATTTAGTATAAGCTATTCATTCATTTGTTTGGATAGCATGATGTACTCCCAGCAAAATTCAACATTCAGCAGGTTCTTAGGTTTTCTGCAATGTGCAGATTCAACATCAACTGCAACATTTTTACAATATGATATTTTAGCATGATAAAAATTCAAATTAAAACAGTTAAAACACAGCTAAAAAAGAAAATCAGACAAATACTGTGATCACAATTTTAGAAAACAATGCAGGTAGCAGCTACGATAATCAAAAACATCATGTCACCTTTAATCTTGGCAGTCATTTACATGGGTTTTCAACACTGATGTATATCAGTGTCCTATCAACATCTATTCAATGTCTAAATGTTTGCTGGGCTATATGGTAATAACAGTGGTGCTACCCATTCATTTAATATCAAAACATAGAACTCCAGCTAAAATAATGCAAAAACTTGAACACAATCAATTGGAAATCTACAGACTTACTTTCTTCTCCGCTGACCAGAGAGTTTAGCTGGTCATCAACACCCGAGCACACCTCTGTGATGATCTGCTTCTGTACCTCCTGGATCATATCAAAGTTGGGCACATTGTACACATGTTTGTTGTGAGGTGTTGAGGCCATTTCCCTAAGTTCATCCTCATCCGCTCCTTTGATACCTAAATTGTGAAATAGGAAACACAGTAACGTTATTTCACAAGGCTCTAACTCATTGCATGTATTAGACATGTGTTAAAGTGTTGATAGTTCAATGTTTTAACAATGTGCATGTAAAAAATATTGCTTGATATCAACCAAGTCCAAAAGGGATCTTGCAACCAAAAATCGATGGAAAATCATGTGGTTTCCAAGAACAGGCAGACTTTCACATGGGAGAACAGTATTCAACAAAACACTGAATAATAAACCATACCTAGGACAAATATTTCCACCCCGATGTTCCTAAGTCTTTTAGCATACTCCTCCACTGGGTCCTGGGATTTTCCATCAGTGATGATCATGGCTACCTTTGGAAAAGCTTTCCTCGATCCAGCCGCCTCGGTGAAGATGTTTTTCAGCAGGTAATCTATGGCATCACCTTGAGAAAGCAAGCGCATGTATATCATTAAATTATATATCATCCCATAAAAGAAGGTAATATGCAGGTTTGCAAAATCATAGCCATATTTAAGAAAGAAGCGCACAATATCGTTAAAGACTATGCTAGCCCACATTGGACTTAATATTCCACGAAATGTTTGAGCTTGTGAAAGTTGTTTTTTCAACCTTTTGTTGAGAAAGCCTCAATAAATGACGATCTGTATACTGAAATATCAATGTATAATCAAATACACCAACACTTTCATTCAAATGGTCCTCCCTCTAATGAATCTCTTACCAGTCATAGTGTTTCCGCCCTTGTACGGCAGGGTGCTGATGGCTCGTAGGAGCTCTCCTCTCTTGGTGTAGCGGGTGAGTGGGAACTCAGTGCGAGTGTCTGTGCTGTACTGGACCACGGCCACCCGGGTCTTGTCCTCGCCAATGTCAAAAGCCCCCGCCATTGCGCCGATGAAACTGCGGATGTGCTTGAAGTTGTCTCTGCCCACGCTCCATGACCCGTCCACCAGGAAGACCAAATCTGCAATCGCACTGACTGAACACTCTGAAGACGGAAAAGAAAGAGGACAAAGAGTCACCCAAACTCGTAAAGAAACAGATCAACAAAAGTGCACAGCTTCCTTCAAGCAGATTATTACTGGATCGTGATCAGTGTCAAAACATGAAATGTAGGGAAACACATAATTCATGTTTAGAACTAGGCTTTTTCCCCAGGCCAGAAATATTTCAGCAGAATACGGTCCTGTGAGATCTTACGTGCCAAGGTGTGGCAGCAACACCTTGGTCTTGGAACGTTACTCTGGCGTTGGCACATTTCTCATTCTGGCTGTCTAAATAAAATCAAATCCCAGACAGTTTGCTGGATGGCTCAGAGATACGCATTCTGACATCAAAGGAAATATCAGCCAAAGAAGCCTAGTGCCAAACAGTGGGCTGGTATAGTCATTCCAGTGGACAGAGACAAAAATGTGGCTTCACAGACTAAACAATCAGCAGAGGTTTCACCAGCAATGTTAAGTTTGAGATTTTGCAATCCTGGTGGGCTTTAAATCATAAAAGAAATTCTCTGGAACATTTAAGATGGCTTTATTGAAATAATTGGCAGGACTTACGCGGATGGACTTAAATCCTCATTCCCCGAGGTCTCATTGACTCTAAATTATATTGCACACATCCCATAAGCCTCTGTGTTTTTGCGTTTTTCCAAATTCTCTGACCTAATGTCAAAGCGAAGGCATCAAAGTGGCTTTAGTGAAACAATTAGAGCGGTTGTGAAAGGAGTGCTATGAGCGTTTTACCATAAATAGGGGTTTAGGAGCATCTGGACCTACGGGCACAGTTTCCAGCAGGAGAATCAACATGGCAGGGGGAAAAAACGGAGCACGTCTGCCTGTCACTCAGCGCAGACTGGACTCTCAGACAGCAGCAGAGGACAAGTTGAAAAAAAGGGACATCTGATCACGAGCTGTAATCCTTTCCACATCTTTAACCACTTAGTGATACAACAATCACAGCTAGGTGGCACAGCGGTGACGTCACTGACACTCAGCTTGGGGTTATGGGAGCATTTAAAAGTGCCTGTTTCACCCCTCCTCGCTCGCTGGCGTATAACAGAACCCCTGTCTCCTAGCTTCAAGCCTTCCTCTCCTGTTTCTTTTATTTTTTTTGATGTGCAGACTGGTTTCAATTAGGGCAAATAATGTATACGTTCCCAGCCACTGTCGGAGACCTGTCTGGTTGCCCGGTGACAACTGGACAGAAGGTAAAATGTAGGTCTGAGCAAATTATTCCAGGGGAAAAAAATATTATGATGGAAGTCCTACGGAAAAACATTAACACACAAAAAAGGGGGGGAAGTGGAAAGCTGTGTGGAGGACGGGCCCTGTTCAGATTTTGGTTGACACTACAGTAAACATACTCACTGATTGCATCTGACTGTGGCCTCCTGACGCGTCCACTGGTGTTACTGGACTGGACTGAAACACAGGAAACACTTGCAGATTTAGTAGCGCACATTGCCGCCTCTGTGTCATGTGTGATATATATATTTTTTTTAACAACGGAAAAAGGCAAGAAAATCAACACGTCATAAAAGCCGGTTGACAGGATCAAAACCACATACACACAAACACATATCTTTCTGCTACATTAGCTATAAACAGTGGCTGATTCAAGCTTCAATAAACAGATGTGATTTCTCCCCACTTTCCTCCTTCTCTTGTGGCTGGATGAAAATGCCTTAAGGCGTAAGTTATCCTTTTATTAAAGGGGAATGCCACTGAATTTCAACATTCAAATATTATCTCTTACTGCCAGAGAAAAATCTTTGATGTGTCACTGTATCCACAATAATAATGCTGGAGGCAAGGACATATTTTCTGTTCTGGAATTGTAAACATTAAAAGGCTGTGCAGTAAATCACAAACCTTTATGTATACATACCTATAAATGCAGAAGACTCCCATAATTTGACTAAATTTCAAATAGAGCGAGCACACGATCATATTCGCCTCTAAACTATCTTACCCAAACATTGAATTAATTGAGTATTTATATGTCACTTATAAGATACATTGATATACACAATCAAACCCATATTAAGTCTGTACTTACTAGTCAGTTGTCCAAAGATGGGGATGCTCTCCTCAGAGCCACTGTAAGAGTTTATGGACACTGAGTAGTCCAGGTCAGGGGTCAGGTCAGTGAGGGAGGTTTCAGTGGCAGAATAGTGGAGGCTAAACTCTCTGGCTGGTTCATCTGTGTGAGAGGACGGGGAGTTGGCAGAGATGATGGTTTAAGGGATCAAGAGAGCATAATTGGCTATTAGGACTTAGAAAGTGAGGTAAGTGTTACTTCCATACTGACCTGTGTCTGACACAACTTGTATTCTGTAGCCATCTATCCTTGTTGAAGGTCTCGTCCATGACATTTGCACTGAGTTCTCATTTAGAATTTTAAATTTCAAGTCTGAGGGAGATTCAACTGCAAACAAGAAATGAAACAATGTTAAATCTCAGCGGCACACAGATGTGTATGACTGCTGGTTTATTTGTGATCAAATCAGAGTAAGGCATTTTTTTTTTTTTAAATCAGGCATTCACATTGATCCCAACGACAAACACTTCATGACTGAAGTGAACTCGTTCATTGTTGGGGACAGACAAATAGAACTGACATCCATGTGTGAGGGTGACAAATAAAGAACACATGACAACACTGGAAAAAGTGTGAGACGCCATTTTGGAGCAAAATGGCATTTGTTTGAGTTGCCCAAACCGAGGTGGCCGGCAACTCAAGCACCAGAATACACAACATGTGCAACAACTCTACACAAACTTTACCAAAGTGCAAACATTGAGTGAACCATCCAACACATGCTCAGTGCAGTCATTACAACGCATGCCTCGACCGTAAATTAAATTGCCTTCGTGATGGAGTTGATCTCTGCTTTACAAAAGTACAACAGTTTCATTCTCAAGTTACTGATTATACAATGGAATCAAGGTTGCCAGGTAGTTCATGAAGTAACACTGACAGAATTGGACACCATATGTTATATATACATAGTATATAAACATATTCAAAGAAGTGCTTTGTTGTTTATTTAGTCAAGACTTTACACAAGTAATTGGCACACATCCATTGCAAACCTCTCAAAAAGAATACACAAATCGTCGCTGGAGACTCTTGTGTACTTTCTTTTCTTTGGCAGCATAATGCATGAGAAGGCATGAGGGGAAGAGACACTACTGTGGATGATCAAGGCTGTTGAGAGATACTACAGTAGAGGGAGTGTGTACATTGAAATAAACACAGGAAAACACTGACAGGTACAATCTTACAAGAGAACACGCCCCTCCATGTCGGGCCGACTGGATCACAGCGTCATGCATTTTGTACATGAGAAAGTTGTTTGGTTCAACAACTTTGATTGGTTGGACAGTGATTTCCATGTACAGTTGGGACCACACAGACAGAGATGACAAACATATTTTAAAATGATATTCTTTCTTACTGGTTCATGGCATGCAGCCTCGGTAGCCTAGGAGCTGAGAAAAGGTTAACACTAAGGTTTAAGAAGACGAGGTGTGTTAATTCCATGTCATTTAGATGCACAAATAAGGTAAAAATATCAGAAGAGTTGAATTTCAAAATGCTATATTTCCATTTGATAAAGCAAACACTGGAAAGAGTTGATCATTCATTAAAATATAGAGGATCTAGTCTTCAAGATGTTAACATTTTGTTTAACAACTATCATCAAAAAGTGCTTAATTGTTTGTTTTACATCATATAGAGATACAGATATCAATCACTTTTCTAAATGGTGGATACATATTGAAATGTAACTCTTCATTTCAGTCTAATAGGTAAAACTGAATGTGTAATAAACAGACCAGCTAAACATCAAGGACAATATTCTAGAGATTGTAATCCTCTGGCTGCTGATTGGGTTACATGTGACCCATGACTGCTGAAAGGGGATATTATTTCATAGCAAATAAGTTGATGCTGGACACAATGTGTATTTTAGGTAAGACAAGATGGAAAAAATAAACTTATGCAAGAGGTAGTATAATGTAATCTGCACTATGCAAACAACACTGACTTGCAGGACTAGGCATGATAAGGCCTTATTTCTATTCCAAGTCCATAATGGAGACAATGTAACGTGAAGCATGCATGCAGAGGAGTGGATCATATCAGGAAAGAACTCTGCAATGTAGATGCATGCGAGGTGTTAAGTGGGTGGAAGAGGGGCCTATGGGAGGCAAGAATATCATTGTAAAATACACTTGGAGGTGGAAGCCATAGCTCGGGACACACTGAATGCACAGGCAGATGACAAACAGGAGCCCATCAAAAATTTAAAAAACTGGGATTGGAGGATCACCAACCTGGCACATCAACTCAAGGAGCCCGGATGGGCCGGTTCCCCCCTCATTTCTCCACGAGTACTCATCTCCAACACCAAATGCACTTTGTGATGTTGTTAAAGGGGCGTGAGTGAATGTGTGTGGGTGGCTGCTGGTGTGTGTGTGTGTTTGTGTGAGTGTGTGTGTGTGTGTGTGTGTGTGTGTATGGGGGAGCATGGTAGATAGGAAGGCAATGAGGTGTAAAGCTGTGACGGTGGATGAGAAAATTTGGAAGACAGTTTCAGGCGGGTCTTCGCTCACGTGAGCAACACCCTCCCAAGTTTTTTCATCGCAAGGTGGTGCGAGCACGTCATATCAGTTTATTCGTTTCTCTAACCGTGTCCTCTTCTGTTTAAGAAAAAAAGAACACTCTGGAGGAGGAGAAACGGCGTTGCCAAAATAACAACCTCTGGTGTGTTGAGACTTGTGGTTGCTGTGGATGTCTGTCCCATCAATTCCTTATAAAGGACACCTCAGTGAGTCCCCGAGGCCAGAGTCTGGCTACTGTTCTGTTCGTAGGCTAACCTCAGTCTCCAGCCAGCCAGCCGAGCAGCCAGCTCTCCTGGCTCCTGCTGCTGCCAGGAGGAGAGACCAAGAGGAGGAGGAAAGAACACCGACCCTCCCAAAGAGGCAGGACAGATGCCAAAGTAATTCCACAACATGTGCTGACATTAAACATTACTGCATATTAACTTTCCATATGGATTGCAACTCAGCATTTTTGCGAATGCCCGCAAAGGAAGCCCTAGAAAGGCTCTTTGTCTTTGCGCTGTCTGAGGATTAATTTGCGATTCTCGTATTACGTCTTTCCATTCCGTTAGTGAAGATATATGAGAGGAGACGTTCGAGGGCTCTCCCCCCACCGGGCAGTTTTCAGAGGGAAAAATCTTGAAATTTTCCATACCATATTTCCATATTCAATATTTTTCAGACTGAAAATGTTTGTGAAATTACTTTGAGCCATTTTTTGCCAAAACTAGTGGCAGATCATTAGCACACATGAGCAAATCTATTCATGATTTGCTCATGTACAACATGCAATACTACTTTAATTACTACTACACCAGTCATACTACATAAGCACAGCAAAGCTACAGGTTTTTGTTTATACTACAACTGCATATTGAGTTTTTTTTTGCTATTATACAAGCAGTGTAATAACATAAAACACTGAAAGACTTACAAAACTATTACTAAAGACAGTACCTTTAAATCAGCATGTTGCAGCCACCGCATTGCAACCATCGCAGACTAGACTTACACAGGTTTACAAGACAACCTCAAGATAATGATCATAAGTTGGAAAGAGGTGATCTCACGTTTCTATGCATAATTACCATGGATTTGGCGACGCTTCTACCAAATTTTGTTTTGGAAAGCATGCAGAGCCTTGCTATCATAAAACCAAATCTGAAACAGCGGCAGCCCTGCTAGAACGATTAGAGAGGAACATTTAACCATGAAATGACTTTTGTTCTGTCCCATGTATGCGCCCTGTTGTTTAAAGGCATTTAAATGGAAATTGGAAATGAAATAAACTTGAGTCGACTTGGTTTCGCGTCTTTGCCAAATCTGAATGAGAAAATGACTCCTGAGGTATTGGTTTAAACCAACAAAATTACAGCCTAAATAAAAGTGAGTGGGATCTGGATTTGGATTTTGAATCAAAGACTCCAATAAGTCTGGACAGAATTCGGACAAAATATGCTGCAAGTGGCAAGTAAAAGTATGACAAACATTAGGAAATAAGTCTGCGGCGCAAAAGCCTGAGTCAGTAATTCTGACATACACACACAATCAAATGGCATACACAGGAAACTGGGAATAACTTTATTCAAAGGAGCGATACATAAACTTATTGCAGTGCTTCCATGTGATGGCTCTCAAAAAAAACGACTAATCCCTTTAACATCAAACAACCAATGGTGAAAGAGAAAAGAGAGAGAGAGGCAGACAGAGAGAGAGAGAGAGAGAGAGAGAGAGAGAGAGAGAGAGAGAGAGAGGGTGTGGAAGGGTGTGTTAGTGGACTGAGGGGTGTTGGTTTCATTTACCTTGAGCTTCAGCGGAGAATAGCAGAGCTGCTAGGAAGGCAGCCGTGGCCAGTGACAGCCCGATCTTCATGTTTGGCCCTTGAGGGTCAGCAGCACATGAATCAGTCTGAGGACAGAGAGAGAAAAAATGTTGGCACGGTCATGAGCCGACAACACAACTCAATTTATCAACATGGTGTGACAGGGGGCCACATGCCAAAGGACAAATTGGTACCTAATTTACTGCTGCTTTAAAAGAAAAAAACAACAACAAAAAAAAAAACAGATTTAGCTGGAGCATGACAGGAAGCTAGGCTATACTGCTTTCAAAATACAGGTCTATTCTTTATTTTAACTTTGGCAAGGGTGAAGTATGGCAAAGTCCAATCATCTAATAACATCTGCCAGCAAGATTTCCAAACCTGCTTATTTTGACAAGATTCAGTGCGGCAATGTCTGATGAAATTATTGTCTGTTCACTGAGGCAAATTATTGGACACATCACAAAATTATCAGCTTAGAGGGATTCCCCTGATGTAAATTTTACACTATATAGATGACTTTCAAATTACTCTCTATGGGTTTTTTTTTTTTTGCTTGATCCTTGCTGTCCGCTTTAATGATATAAACGGCAAAGTGACATTTAGACTCCTTAAGCGTATAGACCTTAAGGCGAGAGCCACACCTTGCCATACCCAACATGTGTCCAAACACTTGGGTGCTTTTGTGAAGACTACTCACAGTACGTCTCAACATGCTCACTAATAAGGTCGTTAAGTTTCTATTTATTTATTTGTCTTTTTTTTTTTTTAATTCTGCCGGCGGCCCTATTTTATTCAGGCTGGCTTGACACTGGGAATTTCTGCGCGGCTCACCTTTTAGGAATTAGAAAATTAGTACATGAGGGCGCACTTTGTCTTGTGGACATCAAATATGTTTTCAGTATATTTATTAAATGAGGCTACTGCAACAAATTAATATTTATTCACGTCACTACAAAAGCAATAACTTTTTAGTAGCCACATCAAACTTATTTGTGTTATTTTGTAAATATATCCTCTATAATGTCACTATAATAATTCCTTATCAGGTTAAAATTCCTAAGAACTTCTTCAAAGATCTACTGTACTCTTTATATAGAGCTCTTCTGAATTTCATTAGGTCTATTGGATTACTAGACTATAACTCTTTTCCGTTAAGGTAAATTATATTAGTCTCTAAGTAGTCTCGTCCTTTCCTCATACACATTGAATAAGTCTGAATGCGGCTTCTGTCCTCTTTAATGTAGACTGTGCGCCCCGCCTGGTGCACCAAGACGCAAACTGCAGCCAGGGCCCAAACTGGCTGTCTGTCTGGACCCTTTGGGAACAAGGAGCCGTCTCATCAAAATTCTGCAATTAGACACTGTCCACAATAAGCCAATCCCAAAAGTGCATGGCTATTTCTCTCAATCACACTGATCTAGTTTATTTC
Source organism: Holocentrus rufus (assembly GCA_900302615.1). NCBI lineage: Eukaryota > Metazoa > Chordata > Actinopteri > Holocentriformes > Holocentridae > Holocentrus > Holocentrus rufus. The sequence continues at coordinate 80,513 of OMLF01019806.1, forward strand.
CACATTGCAGTCATTCCAAGCCAAATGTGGATTTTCAGCGTATTTTCATTCAGTAAAAAAAAAAAAAAAATCATTCTAACCTTGACTGTTCCCGATTTGCTATTTAGCCATGTCCAGGTTAAAAAATTCAGAAAAGATTTAAAGAAAATAACCAACCTGAGTAGACCTACAAAACCTATTGTAATCAGAAAGTCTAAGTTGTTGCAGAATGCATGTTGAAACTGCGAGAAAAAGTTGAATATTCCTTATATCAAGTCAATCGTAAATATATTTGTGAGCAAAATAAATAAAATCATAATGAAAAAATAACTTTAGGATAAAATAAAATCAGCCTACTCACCTATTCAACCCCCCAAAAAGTTAATCGACAAAATTTCAGTACAGCCTCCTTGAAGTCTCCCCCTCTGGAAAGTAACAGAGAAATTTCAGGAGCTGCGGCTGGACCCCTCTCTCCTCTCTGGCTACTGGAAGCTCCACCAGCAGATGTCCAAGTAGGAAAAGCCTCTTTCCAAGTGGGAAGAATCTTTCCACCATCGGCTACTTAATAGGGGGGCAGTTCCCAACTCTCAATTTACCATCATAGGCTTTTCTTACGAAACCACTGCCTGTCAGTTCATGTATGCCCTCCCCAAGACGGATGCAGTTTTTGGAAAGAGCATTTTTCTCTGCATTCCTTTGGCTTGGCGATTTGATCAGTTTCCATAGTCCATCCTACACGATGGGTTCATGATGGGACAGGCAACACAGGGGCAAAATAGTTTTGTTGAATTGATCTGCGCCACAGACAAACTTTTATTCAGCTTACCCCTTCGTTCAAATGTCTGCTGAAATAAAGTGGAACTTTTATATATATATAAAAAAAACTCTTAGTATCACAGGGTGCTTATTTTTGATCAGCCTTCTTTAATGGCTTGCAGATGCCAAAAGAAAGTATTTTCTTCCTAATGAAAGGAACAGTGCCCTTATTTTAGTTTATTTATAAATGATTCTTAAGCTCTTTTACAAACGATCGCATCTGTTTCATCAGACTAGTGGGAATGGCGAAGTCTATCCATAGCAGTCTATCTGTCTACTGCCACAATGAAAGCGCTGCAAGCTGATTGTTGTTTTTTGATGCCCTCTAGTGTTAAAAAAATAGACACACACACTGATACACTGGAGTGAGTTAGAAACGTGATCTTTAAATCCCAGTCAGACCAGTTATGATGTCAGTCTCCTATTTATATCTATCTCCTATATATAACATCAATGTTTCCACCATCCCAGAGTGCAATGAGCTGCAGGAACCTTTAGTCTGTGACACAGGAAATAAAATGAAACAACAGGGCTGCCATTACCTTCAAGTGTGAACACTGGACCTATATGTTTATGACAAAGGTGTTATGAAAGTCCTAAACAGTTTGTTATAACAGGAATCAGTTACAAAAACACAAACACAAGTACCTGAGATTTGTTTTTTCTTTATTATCTAGGGCTCATTAATTGTACAATCAATAAATAATGATCCCAAGCAAGAAACATACTGACATTATTGATAGGACAAATAATCTCCCAGATTATGAATCTGCACAACAGAGAAGAGAGGCTTCATCAGACAATGAAAATAAAGTCCAATTTGCCGAGGGTGGTTCATTATGGCTTCTTGGGCATCGCTGCACTGAACAGCTCGTATACGACGTATCCACTGCCTGTGAAGAGAGCACACAGGAAAATATTATATGTGAGCGACAAATAGAATGGGAGCTAGTTCGATAACCTGAAAATAATCACAAAAATAAGATTCAACAATGTAGGCAATGTTTCAGTACATTATTTTGTTGAATTTGAAACAACATAAGGGGATACAAATAAATGATGATTTCAATAACTTGACAGTCACATTGTTGACACCAAAGATATTTATTCTGAGAAGTTCTGTCTAGGGTATCTGAACTCAACAAGATTCATCAAATCTCATATGTATGGTGACATACCAAAAATTGTGAGAGTCATTGTGGCTCTGTACAGAATAGCATCCATTGACCCGCCCTTCAGGTGGATTGGCATGCCGTTATCCTCCTGTTCCAACAGAGATGAAAAAAGGCATACAATCACCAAATGCCAGTCCTGCCTGGGTGGTTTGTAAAAGACTTTGACTTCATGTGTCTTCTTGGTGCTTCAGACACAGTTTGTCATGGTATGCCTTTTATAAAAGTAATACAATTAAGACTTTTAACAGAGTGTTTTTCAGCTAAACACTTGAGATGAATGATAATACAATTCTGCCTACAACATTGTGTTTATGTTGGTTTCTGCACATTTCTATGGTCTGTCGACACACTTACCATTCATACAAATGAGGATCATCTCTGGGTCACCATGGCAATTCAGCAATGGTTTACAGTATGCAAAGAAGCAGTAAATGCTCTGAGATTTAGAAGCAGGGGTAGCATTAGCTGTATGTCAGCTATGGCTTTGGTGATTTCTAGTGCTATGCAGGGATCAGCAAAGCCTGTCACATTGGAACGTTGATTTGGCATTGGAGTTTTGCATATCAAACTGCATGCAAAATTAGTAGGACACCAGCCCCAACTACAGCCTAAAGTCATTTGAGCATCCTAAGGGTAAAAACCCATGACACATACTTATCTGTCAAGCTACAAAGTAGATACAATAAGATTCTGTCTCCAGAACCTGGGAATAAAATACAAACTTTAACATTAACAGTAACTTTAGCATTACCAGAAGTTAAAGATCACATATTTTGCTTCACTTCAAAATACAAATCAAAGTCATGACAAGATTAGAAAATAAACTGAACAGTCAGTGTGTGGATGTTTTCTGTGGAACCCAAACACAGTTTGAATTGTGTTAAATACCCCCTACTATAAACTATTAAACTATTTCACATCTGCAATATGATATTCATCTAAAGAGAGCTGTCCTTGGGTCTGACAGATACACAGATCTTCCTGCTGCAGGTGAGCAAAGATTCTAGGTTTCATCATTTGTTTCCTTGGATTACCTGAAACATCTTTTGTTTTTCCTTAACCGTGTTATCAACCTGTCTGCGGGCACTGCTGGTGATGGTCCGCTTGGACAGCTGCCGAAGACCCTGGTGACACAAGCAAGTAATTGAGGATTTAACATTTCTTCATCACAAACTGTCAAAAAGAATGTGAACTATTTTAAACAGAAAGCGTGAGAGAGAGATATATACAACATCAAACAGTGACACCTAGCTAGCAAAACATAAGTGACAGGTCAACTGCTTCAACTTGACAGCGGCTGCATTTTCAAAGCTTACCAGGTTATGCCCAGTCACGCAAAGCAGTCTTGAGTCGTATTCAAGTGATAACGCAACCATAACAAGATTATATCACGACTAGAATTGATTTCATAAAGTTACATACTTTATGTTCATTTCCCACAACTAGCTACGAGTTAGCTAACGTTGATTAGCATAGTCTTGTCTATGTTGCCGAAACCGTTATTACAGAACTAACAATAAAAAATAATGATTTTCAACGAACTTAACTAGTCATGATAACATGTAATGGCAAAATATAGCGTTGTATGTAAAAATAATCGATTATCTTGCTATCTTACCATAAGTTGTCTGTACATTTTGGCAAGTTAGGAGGTGAAACTAGTAGCACAAGGACACTTGCAGTCTGATTTCCCACAATCCTTTGGGTCGTATGACGTTTCCGGTCGCGTCATACTTTATGTTAACGTTAAAAATAAAATAAAAAAATAATAAAAATAATAATTTAGATAGATACATAGATACATAAACACATTCCTCTTATTATTAGTAGTAATGGTATTTGTAGGCAGGTGAGCATAGCACAAGAGTAATAACATTAATATTTTATGGATATTTGTTCGGAATCCAATCAAAAAGTTGCATTAGAGTCAGTTCAGATGAAGGGCTTCCCAATAAAAAAAAACAGTATAGTAATACTCATCTATACAACAAATGTGTAATAACTGCACCAATCCATAACAAAGACTGAGCAATATCTGATTTTTAATAAGGAGGTTATATTGGCAATATATTTCAGCAAAAAATATATTTGTCTCCCATTACCATTCATATAGTCTCATGAATACACTAGAATGCAGGAAAGACAGGCGCAGAGTTTACTGTCCTTGTTACTCTAATCTTCAGTACGGTGTTGACATCTCAGTGCAGCAATGACTTTGACCTACATTCCACTCACAAATGACACCAATGCGTTGACCAACAAATCTTTAATACGACCCTACAAACCCTATAAAACCCATAAACTTCTGATTTAAACATTTTTCTTGGATTTATGATTAATTATCCAAGAACACAGTATTATAAAGGGGGCGGAATGACAAGGAAAAAAAAAAAAAAAAGAAAAATCTTAAATGTGACACTGTTAAAGTGCATTTCATTTGGTCAACATTGAACTATGTAAGATGATGTAATTTACAATCAGGTCAAAAAAATAAAAATCAAAAGAAAACAAAAACGGAATAATTTCTGTGCTATGATCAGCAAGAGATACTACCTGATATTTAACAATTCACAGAATACTGGATTAGGTACTATGGTATAGTTTTTCTATGATCAATAAGTATTACTTTGTACAATGAATAATGTTCAAGAATTCCTAAGGGTGCTGAGGGTAGATATTCATATTTTTGGTATATTTTTGTCTCTGCAATAGTAAAATATGTCTTGTTAAACATCAGTACTTCCAGTCCGGCACACAAGCAATTTTGCAATATATTCAAGCCAATCCAAAATGACCACGGAGGTATGTCAGTGAAATACAATGGTACATTCATCAGCAGGACATATCACAGTAAATAAGGTGGACAAAAACACACTTTCAAAATACACACATCCTTCAATAATTAAGCCATTCGCGAAGCACTGCTAAAACAAAATATATGTACTTTGATAATGTATAGAGATAAATAGAAAATAAAACACATTTATGCATTTGAAGACCAGATACATTTTCAGCAGCCATCTTCAAGCTATACCATACGCACACAGACACAGTATCCAAAGCTCCAGCATCCTTCTTTTGCCTTAATTGTCCTACATATGAGGCCAGCTTTTTTTTTTTAAACAGACTCTTCACTGCTTGCCCTCACTTGAAGGAAGTTGGCATGTATGCTAACATTACACAAACGCTTAACAGACATCTACAAAGACCAGTGCATTCAGGCTAAAGTCGACGAGCAGTCCAGAACGGGGCCCGCGGGGCCGCCCAGGCATGCAGAAGGGGGACGGACTCCATACAGCAAAATGTTTAGTTGGGAATATCGGCACTGTTGTTGCGGTTGTCGTATTTGTGGTGGATGATGAGCAGGACCACGCCAAGGAAGAAGCAGACCGAGCCCACGGTGATGTAGGCGATGCCCAGGAATGGGTTCTTGCCGCCCATCCAGGAGATGGTGCTCAGGATCATGCGCTTCCGACCCTCAAAGCTGCGCACAGGGTAATCTGATCGGACTTGGTTAAAGGAAAATGACTGGAATCTCTGGACTGGGTGCAAAGTACATTTGACAACCATGTGCACATTTTCAGTGACAGACATACTCTTACTATACCTTCAGTAAGCATTAAAATTTGACAACATTATTAAGTAATTTATCTGAAGCTACACGAGGCAACTTTACTCACAGATCTCCAAATGACAGCAAGAGGAAAGATTTGAAAAATCTTAAGTTCAATACCCTGAAATCAACGCACTAATATTTACCAACTTAGCCGGTCTGTGATGCTTTACTTAAAAAAATGCTTCCTGCTGTCTTGCTTCTTGTGTTTGAATTTTGTTATTATTTTTACAGATCAAGTCCATTGCAGCTTTACATAAAGAATTTAAATTAGGAGGAACATAAATCAGAGTTATGGCAACAAGCACTACAGCCAAACACCTTGTGCTAAACGGAATGTGATATGAGCAAGCAAAAGGAGGGGCAGCATGAAAAAATACATAGCAGCCAGTAGTCTCAGGGTTGCACCAAGCATCAGCAAGTGATGTAAGTGGTACTGCTTTGGGTAAAAAATAAATAAATACACAAATAAATAAATGAAAAATAAAATAAAAAATCTGTGGCTTTGCCTCTATTTCAGTGACACGCTGCAGGTGTATTGACTGTCTATTGGCTGGAAACGTCACTGAACGTCTGTGTTGTCCACACTGGGGAGAGCAGAGACGAACGAAAAGAGGCTTATTTCGGAAGCAGGGAAGAGTCTCTATGATGTTTACAGCACTAGTTACAAGGACCTTAAAAAAAAGCGAGGCATGGCTGGAAATTACAAAGATTCTAAATTCAAGTAATTAACTTTACCCATCATGGATAAATGCTCACTCACTTCAGTCATTAAAAAAAAAAAAGATGGAAAACGTGTAAAATAAGTAAATACCCACTCTGCAACTGGTTCCAGTTTTTGTGACAATGTCAGATCCTGTCAGGACTCTTTTCAAGGTGATATCACCAGGTAATCGCTTGCTCGCTGCTAGTGTGGAGCCGGCACAATCTAAATTAAAGGTAGCCTTACTACCTCTAGTTTAGATTATACAGAGGGGTTTGTGGCTGGAATCAAAAAGGATACTGTAGGCAATCTCCAGGACGTAGTTGCCACTGGACAGAGTGGGCATCATGTTGGGCTTCTTCTGGATGATGCGGTACAGCTTACGAAAGGTGGGCAGGGCGGCCGTGCGCATCCACACGATGAAGTCCTCATTGATGAAGCCATTGTTATCCTGCTCAGAGGGGTCCAGCTCATAAACTGGCTTCCTCCAGTTCACTGGCTTGTTTGTGCCTGATGAGGAATGAGACCAAGTTATGTACAGCAAGACACTTGTTTACAAGTCAGAGACATCCTGTGTGCATTAAGGGGAAAATCACCTTGGAAAGCTGCAGTGAGGTTGATGTTGTTTCCACCAGGATTCCTGAACTTCACATGCTTGTCCGTCCACCATGCAATCCCCTTCTTTACCAGGTTTATGGGAGTTCTGGTGCCATTGGGATCAATGTAATACAATTCCAGAGTGTCTGGGAATAGAAAAACACATTAAAACACTCAAAATCAATACCCCCACAGGTCAAACAAGTTGCTACATGATGACTTAAGTGCTGCAAATAAGCTGAACTACTGTATGCTGGTAAGCCAGGTTTTGTTCTGTACTGGGCTTTTAGTAATAGTCAGATAAGATTGTGGTTGAGCAGGAGAGTGCCCATATTCCTTAAAGCCATTTGTGAGTTTCACTTACCATTGAAGAGACTATTGGCTATAGCTCCACATGGAGCGATAGGCAGACCTTCACTCATGCGGTATGGCTCACACTCCTTGCTTGGGTTCTGTTAAAAGCAATGAGTATTCAACAAGGGCAATCAAACAGATTTAGTCAAATCTGCACATGACGTAAGAGCCAAAAATGTCCTCCAACATCACACCCATTATGTCCTTACATACCTTCAACGACGACCTATCACCATTTAGCTGGCTGTCATCCCTGGATTTGACATAGCGTCTGTGGTTCTGATAGAAGTTGGACAAGCCGTAGTACATAAACACATTGCTCTGCAGGGGAGAAGATGTGGTGTCAGAGACAAAACACATCAGTATGGAGGCTAAACAAGTCTCTCAATAAAGTGACTATTTAGGTGACCAAAACTATCTGTGCCTGGTCAATTTACATACAGAATATGTAAATAGTCTTTCATACAGAGTCTATTTGCATACAGTCAATTTACATACAGACTATGTAAATAGATAAGCCATTCTAACAGTGTGGCAATAGGCCTAGATAAAGATGAAACTTCCCTTTTGTCATTTGGCTTTGTTATACAATCATGTACAAGAGTAACCTATATCTTTATACCTACAATATGACAACAGATAGATGTTTTATGAGGATTTTATTCTCAAGCTACACTTTAAAATGCTTTGTTCATTTATCCACCAAATCTGGGCTGTGGCAAATGGTAGTGTTTATCCAAAAACCTCTGAGATGAAAGGCAAGTTTTAAGTACACTTTAGCCCAAGGAACTGCTATAAGAAATCGATAACAGCCCTCTGAAGAGGTTGCTGGACTGATCTTCATGTTCTAAAACTGGAATGATCAATGATGACAAACGCTTGAGCCAAGCCTTGAGAGTCTCTTGAACACACTTAATGGACATTTACTGTAAGGAAGGCTGTTTTTTTCTACTGTATTCAGTTGTGGGACTGAATTATTTATTGAAGTGTGAGCTTTTGGACCATGGCTCACCTCAAACGGTTGTGGAAGGGTAAAGGGGACTGAGCAGTTGCATGGTGTTGTGCTGTTCCAGCTGAAGTTCTGGGCGCAGTTGAAGCATGGACTTGACACTTCATCACCAGTGTAATCAATCTGAAAATAGTGGAACAGTTATGTAGTAAACAGCAGCTTGTTTGAAATCATATTCCCTACACATGCCATTCTGTCTTGTGCGGAAATATTGTCACGCCAGACACCATTCATAAATATGTCTTTTTACTGCAGCCGTGCTTGAAGTTACGGATACAAAACCCATTAAATACAGTATGACTACACACTATTTAAATATAAAGAAGCCGCTCGATTCGGCAAACATATCATCCACCAAGCAGCACTGGAACTTGTTTCAATAGAATATACTGTAGCTACCGCTGACCACGGGGTATTCCGATTGAACTAAACAAGGAACAGGTGGACAAATAATAATTATGGCCGGAAATTGTATTAAACTAAATGGTACTCGATTGCGTGTATACGGCGTTGGACTTAAGAGCTGCTTATTTTCAGATAAGTTGTGAGTCATTTTGAAGGGTGTATGCATCTTTGTAATTAAGAATGGCAAACGTTACGTTTAATTGCCAGAGCTTCAAATGAAGTTTGGCGTCTCTCCGTACAAGAGAAAACTGCATGTATCGGGGCTGAACGTGGCTAAAAAGAACTAAATTTGTCCTGATAACGTCTAATAATGGGAGCTAGCTAATACATCAGAAGGAAAACAGAAACGGTTACTCGACGTTACCTCGTACTCTTTGATGTTGTTGGATGTAACATAGAGGCCGATCCCGATGGGGATGAAGATGAGGCCGATAACGAAAAAAGCGGGCAGGACAGTGCCTGCTGTCAGGATGGGCTGCCAAGCTGGCAGTCTCTGCTGTTTGAACGCCGTGTTGTCCGGCTTTTTGCTTTTGACAGCCCCTGCGCCGCCATGACTCGAGGCACTCGAATGATGTCCGTCCTCTTCCTTGGCGTTGTAGCTTGACGCCATCATGGCTGCAATCCCCTCCGAACAAAATAATCCACTTTAGCTGACAGCTGGTTGTTCCTCGACAAGTCTCTCACACCACACGACAACACGAAACGTCAAAGCAAATGACAGTGTTATTCACGGAGTACTGACTACTCTGCTATCTATTTCAAACATATATTCATCGTGATGTTGATTTTAGCTAGCTTCCTATCCTCAAACAAGAGGAAGAAGAAGGAAGTTTCTGAACCAATAGGATATCTATACGTAACAGCGCGTCACACAGAAAATAAGCACGCCCCTTTCTCACATGGTACTGAGGCGTGCAGAGCGCTGGGAGCCTTATTTAATATATCTATGGCTGGGAGACTGCACTGCCGCTGGACAATACTAGGTTGAAATAATAATGTCATACCAAGCTTCATAGTTGGAATTAGGCGTCCTGAATAATAAAAAAAACCCGAATAAAAATAATAATAATGACATTATTATTATTATTATTAGTATTTTTA
>OMLF01019806.1:91435-128779 GCA_900302615.1 Holocentrus rufus
AGCAAACAAAAAAAAAGAAAAAAAAAAAAAAAAAAAAAAAAAAAAAAAAAAAAAAAAAAAAAAAAAACATTACAGGAAGGGGGAATTCTGAAATTCTAAACAATTTAACTGAGCATATGTATTATATGAACTATGTGAGTAAAAAATGTAAATATTTGTTCATTCTTTCATTTCAACCTCAGCGAGTAAGCGCTTACCCAGGGTAGGTTTCAGTGTGCTGTGCCTGTGCGAGGCTGTTTTGTGTCAGCAAGAGGGTACTGAGCCCTGCATGGCTGTTTGTGAATGTAAACAGTGCATAACAACTATAAATTACAGCATGACTGTAGCATGGTGGCAAGATGCCACGTCATTACAGCTTTGTTGTGCTGAGGCCTGTCCATCAGGCCATTGCTGTCACGCTATCCATCTGCTCCACAAAGAGCATATTATAGGGTTCACTGAAACACTAACACAATGCTGTCTACTCACCCATCATTGCTTTCTAACAGTGGAAAATAAAGCTGTCAGCAACTTACATAATATATGAAACATATTTTAACTTAGAATATAAAATTAGTCTCGATGGTTTCATAAATACTTCAGAAATGGCTGAAAGTCAAGACAATTAAGAACAGTCTCAATTTGGCTTGAGGAAACTTACCACACTGTTTGTTGGTCTGGAGGCCGTGGATGTAACAGGAGTAATGGTAATGCTGCTCATCACTTTGCTGGGTGTGGTCCTAGTGGCAGTGGCAGTGATTTGGCGAGGGGAGCGCAGAACTGTCCCAGTGGATAAAGTCATCTCCTTGTTCTCTGTTACAGTAGCAACCGGCCTAACTACCATCTTAGGGCCAATGTTGTTGCCTAGATGAATATGGATCTTGTTGTCATCAGTGGTGGTGATGATGTTGGTGTTGGTGTGGCACTTCCTTATAGGAACTGGAACCATCTGCTTCTCAGGGGTGACCTTGAACACAGCACGGCCCATGGTCATCTCCTGCGGATCTGGAGAGGCAGATGATTCAGGTACTACAGATGTGCTAACTGTCATGATGGAGATAGGGGACAAGGGCCTTCCTGAGGCCGAGGAGGAGGCTCGGCTGCTTTCCGGGGACTTTGCCCTGGATATAGTTGTGATGGAGACTGGGGACTTTGCTCTTTCAGGGCCCCGAGACCCAGGGGTAGACCTCCCCCTCTGGGTGGCTGCAGAGTGGGTGGGAATGATTGTGATTTTGGGTTTGGGATGGGCTGGATTGGGGCTGAGGGGAGCTGAGCTGGAGAAGAAGTCTTCAGCAGTGGGGCTGCTAATCTCAACAGTGGCCGTGCTGTTTTGGTGGTCTGGTGTCACTCGGATGTGTAAAGGCTGCCCTTGCTTTTGGGACAATGTCAGTTCAGAGGGCAAGGTGTCTCCACTGATGTGCAGTGGCTTTTCTAGGCTATTCCCCTGGGGAGTGTTTTCCTTTTTTCTCATCCAGGGAATCCAGGATTTCTTCATTCCAAGGTCGCTGCTAGATGAAGGGCAACGTTCAATTGCACTAGTCTTCTCTGTTGGCTTTTTCAGGCACTTCTGTCTGAGGTTGTTCATGATATGATTCTCCTCTTGGACAGACTTCCTGATAAACACAGCTGGGGTGTCCTCCTCTGCTGTCCCACTAGGTGTTGCCTCTGTCTGTACTCCAGTGGATGTCATGGCAACATCCACCATTCTCCTCCCATTCAAGCTGGGCCGTAGAGCTCGACTATGGCGCTTCGTCATCTCCAGCTCTTTGGTCAGATGGAAAACCTCAGTGCCCATGTTTTTGGCTTTCTCTTCTTCTTCCAAGAACCTCTGCTGTAGGACAGAATAATCTACCTGGAGCTGAGAAAGCTGGTCTTCTTTATGCATCAGTTCATGAATCTTTTCCTTGAGGGCCACAACGTCAGCCTGCAGGTCCCTGGTTTTGGCCTCCTCTCTCTTGCATCGTTGTCGAAGGTCTTCTTCCTGGCTTTCCTCTTCTCCTTTCTCTATTGCTTTGTTTCGTGCTATCTGACTCCTCATTTCCTCAACCTGCTGGGAAAGAATGTTGGCTTTATCTTGTTCAGTTATGAACTTTTTCTCCAACAGGTCATATTGATCCTCTGTCTTGATCAAATCTCCTTCTACCACCTCAAGTTGTTTGAGACGGTTTTTCAGGCGTTCAATTTCAAAGGTCAGTTCCTTAACTTTATTATCTTCTCTCTTAGCAGGGTCAGAAAATCTTCCCAGTTCACATTTCATGGGATTCTTCACTGACAGCTTTTCTGCTTGTTCCAACCCATCTAATCTCTTTTTCATTTGGCTGACTTTAGAATTAAGATCCTTACTTTTATCCATTTCATAAGCTAGCTTACTGCTTAGCTCCCCCTTTTCAATGGTTAGCGTCTCTACTTTGGTTTCCATCTCTGATTTCAACTTCAAGAGCTTTTTGCTTTCCTCTATCAATCTCTCAGTTACCTCCATAACCTTACCCTGCTCGAGCTTGACCATCTTACTCAAATCCTCCTTTTTCTTCTCATCTGACTTCATTCTTTCCATCAGGTTCTTTCTTTCGTCCATCAAAGCCACAGTCAAGGACTTAAGTTTACTCAAGTCATCCTTAAGGCTTAGTTCAGACTTTTCTAATCTTACCTCAGAAGACTCGAGCTCTTTCATACGGATCCTTAGCGCTATGAGTTCATCTGACAACTCTTTGGTCAGGCTCCTTTCTCTTTCCAGAGCAGTGTGCAACTGGGTGCACTCAGCCTTGCTGGTGTTGAATGCACTCTCTAGCTTTTCCAGCTCCATCATTCTTTTCTGGAGGTTCTCCACCTCCAGCCTAAGGTCTTTGCTTTTACTGTCCTCCTCTTGCAGCCTCTTCCTCAGTTCCTTACACTGATTTTCAGTCTTAGTGATTTCCTCATCCTTTCCCTCCATCTCCAGCACCCGCTTCCGGAGGTTCTCCAACTCAGCAATTAAATTGGAGTTGCCGCACTCCCCTTTGCTGATCTTCTCCCTCAACTCCTGCAGTTCCTCCTCAGATTTCTTCAAAGCCCCGTTGCTTTCCTCTAGCTCCTCTACTTTATGTGTAAGCCCCAAAAGTTTGGCATTAAGCTGACGGTTGTGGGACTCCTGATTGGCCAGCTTGGTACTCATCTCCTCATACTGCTGGGTGAGTTTGGTCGACTTCTCCTTAAGCTCAGCCTCCAGGCTCAGCACCCTGTGGCTGTCCTCCTGAGCACGCCCGCTGGCTTCAGTCAGTGCCTGCTCACGCTGCTGTAGCTGCTGGCTGAGATCCTGGACCCGCTGGCTTTGTTGGTCCATTTGCTCCAGGTGCAGTTGCCGTTCATCCACCAGCATCAGGGCAAAGGACTTCAGCTTTACCAGCTCCTCCCGCACCTTGGCCAGGCGTTTAGAGTGCTCCTTCTCCTTTCTCACCTGGTAGGCTTTCTCGTTCTCAAGCAACCTCTTCAATCTAACAATGAGAGTGGAGAGGAAAAAGGCAACATGCGGCACATAAATTTGCTATTTCATGGATTTTTAAGTTAGAGTCACCATATGACTACGTACATCATTGTCTCTTGGAAGTAAACCAATTTTGTATTCAGGAATGCACTGTTGTCTCTCTTTTATCTTTCAAAGATATACAATCAGACATTTATCCAGACTTTTCAGAATATTAAAGGTTTACAGACTGTCAACCATGGTTCTTATTATCGAAGAGACACATAGAAACACCCCCCAAAAAACAATTTTCCTATCAAACATATTTACACTATCTTTCACTGACACATAATGCAATATTCTATGACAGGAAAAAAAAAATTGACAATTAAAATTTCACAGCTAAATCTTCAGTCCATAAATGTGCAACACTGCAAACTGTATGTAAGTTTCTAGGACAGATACAGATTTTGATAGGATGATTGATTACTGGCATATTGTGCAGTGATAGAAAGACATTATATGCTATATTGTAGAGAATAAGGGAAAAGATTAAATTTGCATATATGTCTATCTAAATGCAAGCTATGTCTTTACAATCAGAACTGGCAAAGCTCTACCGTACAACTGCCAAATACTCCTGCTATTTTCATCCTCGCTGATGGGATGGAGAATAAGAACACAAACTGCAAGTGAAAGTTTAACTAACGCCCCCTCACCAAGTGGTCTCCTTTTCTCTTAGCTTCTTTCTATGCTGCTCATGCTCCTTCTCATCTCAGCCTTCAACAAAATGCATGCAAAGCAGACTGAATGCAAAGTTGCATTGTCTTCCTGTGCACTCCCACGAATCACTAATAGAATATTCACCCTCAACATTTTTGCAATGCAAAAGACACCAAATTTATCACAGGCTGCACATAGACCAGGCAGCTGCTGCATCTACAGTATGGCCCAAACAGCCTCCAAAAACATAAAATGAGCTTCACTTAAACTTATCCTCTATCATGGATGCAGCCACACAGCCTCAAAATGTTCAATACAAGCTCCGTGTGAAACTTACCCACTATGGATGCACTACAAACAGCTGATAAAACATTTTGCCATTATTTAAAATCCACTGAAAACACATGGGAGCTGGCAGTGGCCCCTTCTCCACAGGGTATCCACCATCACATTCCGAGCATGTCATCAGGACAATGAAAGGTGAATAAATAGTGTAGCACCACCAGACTTCTAGTCCATGATGTCACTTCACCCATATAAGGCAGAGATGTGTGTATGGGTGAGTGTGTTCAGCTCTACTTTGGACTCTGAGAAGGGGGTGGGACCCTTGCCAAAGGAGGAGTGTTCTGCAAAACTCCCTCCAAATTTTCATGTTTTCATTAAAATACAACATGGAATGCATGAAGGGAAAAAAATATAAACAGCTTGTCAGAAAGTGTAAAAAATCACTACAAAATGTATTTCATTATCAAAGGTTGCTGACAACAGCATGAAGAAGTATCAACATCTTTGAGTGAAATACTATCCCAGGAAAAAAACAAAAAGTTTGATGTAAATCATGCTATATCTCCACCTCCTAAAGTGCAGAATAAATTGCCTCCACAGACAGGAAGCTCTGATCTCACTGGTATAGGAGACAGGATAGTGCATCTGCTATAGTTCTACCCTTGGGGCAAAGTGGACCGAGCTGGGTTCCTTGCAAACTCCACATGTAATTAGAAAACCAGATATGGATGAGCTAGGTGGCCTCCTTGAAATGGAGATGATCATGGAGGACAGATTGGAACCCAGATGATAGTTTTATTAAGTGACTCCAAACCACGGTGGAAGGATAATTTCTATTCTGTCCTAACCATAAGTTTACAGAAGAGACAAAAGTATACAAAATATGGCAAAATAATCAAGCTCACATAAGAATTATTTAAAATTTGGACACTCAACACATCGCTGCCCCACATCTTTGAGGATGCAATCAATTTGAGATTCTAAATTTGGCTCCTCAGTTTATGACAGGTGATAAACACCTACATTGATTCATGTTACTGGGAGCCCTCATTGCCAAGTGGGATGAGTGTAGCTGGGTACTGTACAGAGGAGCCACCCAGATCCCAGAATGCAGCTCTTAATATTCATACTTAACACTCCCTGATGTATTTGACACCTTACCAATTGGCACACTCAGATTACATTCATGCAAAGGTCAAAGCGATGATGTCAGAGATACTTGACGCCAGTGGTCAAGTCATGTAGGTAATGTAGTTTAATCTTGACATTCAGGTTCAGGTCTCTGCTCTCTTACCAAGGACATCTAGGGTTAGAATTAGGGTTATCTGAAGTCACAATGGGAAACAGTCTTACTGATCTAAGATCTATCAATCTATGAAGGGCATGTATATCAGGAAGATGTCATTAATATTTTATATATTCAGTGTATACTCAATCGCACTATTAGAATATTGTTTTAGCATATATTCAAGAGCATTTGAGCTTTGAGGAAGTTGATATTATGAGTTTGTCTCCAGGTTCCCAGGCCACCATAATGTGTGCAAAAGAAAGAAAAACATGTTTTCTTAAGCAAATACACAGGTGCAATCTATAAGCCATATCCCTGAAAGAACATATTTTCATCATGGAACAACATTTCACTCATCCCATGTTTCCTGGGGAATTTGCCCCGAGGCATTGGAGCCCGTCTGTGTCAGGAGGCTGAGGACTGAAGCAGACATGGCCCGCCAAAAAGCTGTCAAAACATTGTGTTGTACAGTAATGACCACTCTTGACAGAGAAAAAGCATTAAATGTTAAGCAAGACAGCCACGGTGATAGTGTACGCTATGCAAGACTGATGTGGTGTTAAAAGAAATATATCAGAGGCAAAGTGGACATTGGACTCTTTGAAGGCACCCACAATAGGCCTATACATTATGTGCATGATATTCTGTGTTGCCTTAGGATTTCTTTATTAATATGCCTAGAAAACACACTACACTTACCACCTGTAGATCTGCTGCAGCTCCACATTTTCTCGGTGTGCGTGACTTCACAGTCAGTGAAACACCCTTCAGGAATGGGGACTGTTTATTCCATTAATCGCTGCACATACCTTTCTGCCACTTAAAACTGTTTACTCCTTGACATACAAATCGCTCTGTGATAGTGTTAATTGCTGATGGCTACCAGTCAGAAGCAGCTTCGTTGATGCCCATCTTTTGCATTCCTGCAAAAGCTTGGCACAGGACTCTGAGCTCTTTGACTCTTCACGCTCACAAGGACAGCCAAAGGTAATTTTATTGACAAGAATGCGATGATGGCATGTTTCCATCTCATCTGACCAAAAAGTGGATGTCAAAACAGGGGTGTACCAGACATAGCACACCACATTATGCGTGCTGTTTTAGATGCTTCCTCCTCCCTGCCATTTTCAAAGCAACCTGGCCTATATTGGATCCCTCTATGAGTCTCAGTGTGATGGCATACCTGTCTCCTTCTCTGGCACTAGAAATGGGAATGTGGGCTCTGTGGCTGCTGAGAAAGTGAGAACGAGCGGAGCACTTGTCCCCTTCGCTCTCCCAGCGGGGTGACAGAGGCCGGCCTGTGCAAAAGCCAAGCAACTCATTGGAAACTACCTGGCATCAAGAAGAAGGTCAGCTATGTAGTGCACTGTAGAGCCTATAGGATGAAGTGGAAAACCAGCAACTGCAGGTTATTTCAGTGGTGATGTGTGCCATGCTGAAATAATATCCTACTGTGTCTTTGTATTGGTTTTTGAATCTCATGTTTGGATTATGCTGGAATTTGATTAAAAATTCCCTTACGTTAAGTGCAAATTCACAATTTCCTACAGTAAAGGCCAACCTCTATTATCACAACTACTTCCCACAAGGAAGGTAATGTGAACAATTTTGTCCAAACATCACAGTGAAATTGTAAACCTCACTTTCATTTTAAATCTCCTCTACCTCCAAACTCATTCATGCATGGATTTTGCTCCAGGTGAGATGTGTGTTGGGGTCAAGCTCAGTATAATGTCACTCAAACAAAACCCTGGGCAAAGTTCATGTTCCTTCCTAGAATGAGGGCAACTAGAACATACAGTAGATCGTACAGTAGTTGTCTTTAGCCACTGTGTGCGTGCATTCTGTAGCTTATTTTTTATTTATTTTTTTTTTTTTTTACTTTTGCATAGTCATAAAACACCCACTTTCCTCTAATCATACTTCAGCTTCTTCAAATCAACATATGCACTAATTAACAACTGTACATGAATTGAATTTCGATGTAAATTACTTATTTTTAAACTTTTTGTTTTTAAATTCCTCATTTTTGCATTTTTAAACTTCTTTCTGTATCTCGGTAGCTACCCAAAAGAGTGAAGAGCTAGGTTAAGGTATGCTCCTCCTCTCCTAGCCTTCTGCTAAAGTCTGTGATGGCAGCCCAGCTGTCATGACAGTGATTTAGCTTCCATGGTCTGTCTCCTGTGTCCTGCAGTAAAAGCTGAAGGGAGTGAGGTAGTGTGTGCATCCACTGGATCAGCTCTGCATGCGACTGTTTGAAGTTTTGACAGCTTGTGAAATGCAGCATATACCTGGCCCCCGGTCTGCTCTGCAGATGACTGGCTGGCTATATACATTACTACACATGTGGTATGGGAAATGCAACAAAATAACTTCTGCAAATCCTGCCTCTAGTTCAGAGCGTGACAATATTAAATGCTAATATGCAGCTGGTGGTGCAAGATTCCTGTCTTTCACCAGGCCCTTATCTTTTCTTTAAGAACAAATGTAAGAATACATACTGTACAGCTCTGATTAATAAATGATACTGCTTGTATTCATGGTGCAGAAGCAGATATGATGGTACATGGAGATCAGTGTGTGTGCTAACTCAGGGGTTTTCAAACTTTTTATATTCTGGACCCATATTTTAAGAGATTTTTACCCCCTATGAAAAGACATTTTGGTTTGTGTTAAATATTAAGTTGTTAAGATATCATTTTAATTAAACATCGATAAGTAGATTTAAAGTGATGATCTTTTTTGTTTTGTAAAAAATTTCTAGTGAATTAAATTATAGTCAAAAGGTATAGCACGCAGAATTGCCAAGGGCTGGTTTATGTGAGAACCTTTGGACACAAGTGACAAAAAACATGGAATAAGCACATAATAATAATAATAATCATAATAATAATAATCATAATAATAATCATTATAATAATCAGCGATGATGAGAACCATGTAGACTGGAGGTGGGCGACAAAGGAGTTATCAGGAGTAGTTTTAAAGTGCCTTCAAGGTTATAACCCTGTAGACTCTCCTATCAAATTACATGTTTATTCCATGTTTTTTGTCAGTGGAATGTAAAAGGTCCTCACTTAAATCCTGGGGGCCCTGGGGGTCCTTGGTCCCCACTTTGAAAACCACTGTGCTAACTAATGCACATTTCCAGGGCACTGAAGGGTTACACACTCGGAGTGGAGCTCTTTCATCTCTGTGAGAGAGGTTTAATTAGTGGGACGTCCCATCTCATACACACCATGCACGCACACATGGGTACACACAGATTAACACACTCACTGCCGTGCTGGTTAGATCTCATTGAGGCCCTTTACGTACACCCCTCATTTCCATCTCCCCTTAACCCCTTTCTCTCCTGTCTCTTCTTGACCGAGAGGCTGGGTCGCAACCCCCGTGATGACCTCATTTCAGAGATGATGTCATGGGAGATGTGCTCCTCTGAATTGCCCTCCATCTCCTCCTTCCAAAAGCGCTGATTTCCATCCGTTCTCCCTCCTCTTGTTCCTCTATCCAGCGCTCCCCCCTCCACCTCCACCCCACCCCATTCAGCCCTGACCTCCCTGTTTCCCACAGCAACACCCTGACCCCCGATCTCCTCGACTCTGCTTTCCACCCTGCTCACCTCTCTTCCCCAAATCCCAAACCTCTCCCTCTCGATGGAAGGTATGCAAGGTTATCACTTTAGTCAGCGGCTCTTCCCTCCCCTCCCACACTCTCCCTATCCTCACTGCGTTGATAAGGCCATCATTTACACTTTTCCTGCTTTCTTCCTCCCTCCCTTCTATTTCCTCCCTCTTGGATTCTCTCTCCTCTTCCACTCTCTTGTTCCGGGAGGGTTTGAAAATGCATTTTTCCAGCATCCCCCTCCTCCTCTCTTTCTTTCACTAACCTCCTCCACGCTCACTCCTCTCAGCTATTTCCCTTTCACCATCCCTCCACTTTCTTATTTGTTTTCATCTCTCTCAGTGAATTTCCCAATGCAAAAATCTAGATTTGTACACAGTCTAACAATGTAAGTTATGTACTGACATATGTGGTAGCCTCATACCTAAGAATTTGTCTTGTTTTCCTCCCCATATACAGTATGTACTATATGTATTGCCAATATTTTCTATGTGCATTTACATGTATTAATATACGTGGTAAAGAAATACCGTTAACATAGGATATGTCTTAAAGTAAAGATATATAATTTTGCATCAGGGTTGATGGCATTTCCTGAGTTATGTCAAAATAGGTTTTTAATCTATTTATAATCTTAACAGCAAAGATCATGCAAAAATTGGCAGGAACTTATTTGGAAACCATATGTAAAAAAATGAATCAAAATACTTCAGGGGAGCATCCAGGGCCATGTGTGTGTGCCCCTAAGAATTTAACCTCTTCAACTCCACCGCTCCCATGTGTGGTTTTGTCACTGCTCCATGGCCGAACTCTGTTCAAACCCACAGAACTTTATTTTAAACTCTCGTGGAGATCTCACGGTTTCCAAAGATCCCAAGTATGTCCTGTTGAATTACGGGGAAATGTGTATAAAATGATGCATAATACATCTAGATATTTTCAGTTTGATGTAATGCTGCAACTAGCAGATACAGAATATGTATGTGACATTGTTGTGCAATATGGGAAAATTGTTTTCCTAACTTAGAAGCGGCTTAAGGGGAAATTTAAGGGAAAACAGAGTTCAATTGGCTAATATACTATAATATCATCTCAATCATCAATAATTCCACCAGGCATTTAGTTGATATAAGAAGGCTTGAATGTTTGGGTGTTAAATAAAACTAGAATGCAGGGACTTTCCCACTGTATAGGTGATCTGATGCTCCCTGTGCCCCCCTTCTGGCCCCCGCCCCTCACCTTTCCCTCTCCTGTTCCAGCAGGTTGGTGAAGTCGTCGCTCTTGTTCATGTAGTCGGCGTGTTTACGTTTCTCCGTGTCCAGCTCGTGCACGGTGCGACGGTGGCACTTCTCCGCCAGCAGCAGCTGACCCAGCATCCGCCGGTACGTGTCCCGGTGCTTCTCCTGCAGGCGCTCCAGCTGGTGGAGGCAAAGACACGCACATGCACACACAGATGTACACACACACACACACATACACACACACACACACACACACACGGACGCAGAGACATACACATTTATAAAAAAACTTGTCCATTAGTTTGAGGACTTTAGCATGAACTGTGTTGAATGATAATAGGTGACAAGCACTATCCAAAGTCCTGGCTTTTTAGTGCTAAACGGTTTTCCATATAGCTGATGTAACTAGATTTATTTTGGACTAGCTCGAATTTCATATGAGCGACCACATATTTATCTTAAGGGCAGTGATTTTTAGCTGCAAATGCTTTCCCATTGCCCACCACCTTCACTTCCTGTGGAAACAGGGAAAGAAGTCCCTGGTAATTTATGGTTATTTTTGTATCTTTTTTCTGTCAACTTTTCCAATCTCGATGCAAAACTGAGAGACTCATCACATTTTGTTTAAGATTTCTTCGCTTTAAAGCTGCTACAAGTTCTCATTTTCTTATATTTGATCTACTGGGGACAGATGAATGATTTTGGTGCATATGTTCTCATCACAGGGAAATCTCCCAAAAACTTGGTGTATACGGTATATTATTAAATAGCATCATATATTACTAATCTATAATAATGTAATCTATAATAATGTTAATAATGTATAATTATGACATCATAATGTAATGCGTCACTGAACCAGGTTCAGCGGGCAAAAAAGCAATTTCACTTTTGCAGCAACATCTTGGGGGACACAAAACACTTTCATAGTTTTAACTCTGCTGGAGCTGCTTGGAGGTTACCTGGCACAAAGAGAGCATCAGTAGTGCTTAGCATATGGAAAAAGACCAATAATAGCATTTCTTCAGTATTCAGTATCAGTCCTTTTCCAGACGTCTTTACTACTCACACATTTCTTTTGGTTTTACATTAGAATTTGTACAATGGATACTTTTTATAAACTGAGTGAGAATCAAAGCATGAATTCAGACTATAATTAAAGAATGTTTTTGATATTATGAGAAAATATTCCCAAAATTGGTGATTATACTTAAATTGAATGCATATATGGTCATTTAAGGGATAAGAGTACACATTTTTTGTATAATAAGAAGAAAAGCATGAGCACAAAGAAAAAAAACATGTTTCTTTAAACCTGACAGTGAGACTTTTTGGAGATGCAAGTTATTTATGCACATTCCTGTGAGTGACAGCTGATGCCTGACCTCAGCCATAGGCTTGTGGTAGATATTGTGGTTGTGTGGCTTGCTGCCCGTGATGAGGCCGTCCCTCTGCAGGGCCTGGAGGGCCGGGCCGGGGACCGCCGAGCCGTAGCGTGACTCAAGGACCTCTGGGCGAGTCTGCTTGGACTTCAGCATGTGGATGACATCTTCTCTGGCCTGAAAATCGGCATATGAACACACATGCACAAATGATACAGCGTGACGTGAAGGAGCCTGCGTTCACTGCAAGAGAACACGGCTGTCTTGTCCCTGTGCAGAAAAGTGACACGTGTTAAAGAGGCGCGACACGTGTTGCATCAAATCTTTAACACGTGGCATTTTTGAGCACACTTTTCCCAAAGTCAGATGCAACACAACCCTCTTCTTAATCGACATCTGAACTGTCAGATTCATTGATCTTTTAATCATATTCTACATTCCAGATCAGCACTCCAGCACAGTCAGCTGCTGAACACCGGCCATCTGTTTTGCCTGTTTTCTCTGGCGTGTTTCACTGCCATTTCCAACCACAAGATAGAGCTATTGTGCAAAGAAATTACAGGCTGACTCAATCCAAAGCAAGCAACCAGGCGTTTTCCGTTCAAACTGACTCTGTACTTATCCACGTTTCATTTCATTGGGCATGTTTTCTTTCCCTCAGCATTGCACTTGCTCATTAAGTTTATAGGTTGAAGGTCAAAGAGCTATGCCAAACAGAGTTGCCCGTAGACGCTGATCTGGGGTCAGCAGCTCCAAGTAAAACGTTAGGAAGGGAGACAGAGTGGCTGTCTCAAGGGCCTTCAGTCCACTCAGATCTGTGGAAGTGTCAGTTAATGAGATCTACACCAAGGAAAGGTGCTCAAAAACTGACCGACCCACCTGAACCTCTCCCTCCATGATGCCCAGCAGTTTGAGCAGATCCTCTTTGGACAAGTCCATGATGCCCAGACTTTGCTCCCCGGTCTCTGTGGAATCCGCCGGTAACTTCTCTTTGTCGGAGATCACCTCCACGTCCACCTTATCCTCGCCCTCCTTCTGCTGAACTTTGGCCTTTAGGCTCTTTATGGGCAGACCCCCTTCCTGTTCTTGGGTGATGTCATGGTCGCCCTGGGGTACCCCAAGCACCCCATTGGCTGGGCTCTCCACCCCGCTGTTTTTGGACCTCATTGTCTACCTGGACAAAGGACAAATAAAGAAATACATTATTTTTGTGCTGCTCTAAGAAATTGCTGCTTGGACTGGCATTGTCTGAATGCATATCATAGATGAAAAAAATGGTTTTGTCCTCTCATGGCACTTTCCCATGGTGTGCTTTTATGCCATTTTCGGTTTGTTATTCCATTTCATTTTCATTTGAAAAGGTGTCATCTGAAAAGGGGATGTTGTTTTTCAGGTTTTGTTCATGGTCAGCAAGAACCCTGTTCTTCCTGGAAAAAAAAACATAGAGAAAGCAAGCAAGGGGCAGACAGACAGGCAGACAGAGAGAAAGAGAGAACTACAATAAAAATAAACAACATGCAGACTGCAGAGTCACAATTTACAGTGAATTTTATGGCTTTGGCCTTGAATACCCGTCTTCATATCACAACTCCCCATCCACTGCCTTGCTGACCCACTTTTATCCAGTAAAACACACACACACACACACACACACACACACACACACACACATTAGACCTACATGAGGAAATGGAGATCATTATCACATGGCGTAAGAGAGCTCAAAAATCCACCACGTCCTACATCTGTCACGTTCCTAATCTAGGCTAAATATCCATGATGCATAATCGCCCAGCACTCTGTGTACTGTATGTGTGTGTGTGTGTGTGTGTGTGTGGTGTGTGGGGGTGTGTGCATTCCTGACACGTCCTGCTCCCTCACAAGGGTTGCGTATCTCATGCTGAGCGTTGACGGTTTGGAAGCTCTCCGGCACATTTGTGGCACTCCTGGGTGCTTTACCCTCTTCTGCTGACATTAAAAGTCTGAGTCAAACCTATTATCCAGATCCTGAAAGTAAATCCATAGACGACAGACTGTAAATTCAATCTCCCTACATAACGAATTTTTGACGACACAAGTCATCCTGATGTAGCCCGGCTGCACTATAATCTGTATTGCTTTAGCAGGGAGAATAACACTGAGGAGTTAAGAGTACATGCCGTGCACTGAATGGTCAAACAAGCAGCCTGGGTCATCAGGGTGAGATCGTTTGCATGTATTTATGTGCTCGCCTCCCCTTATGGGTGCATGTGTTGGTGTGTGCATGCATATGTGTGTGTTTAAGCTCCCATTAGCTGGTGCACAATGCTCTAACAACAGCCCTGGGACGCTAAGCAAGTGTTCTTCGTGATCGCTTGCACATATGACATCAACAGGACTGGTTAATTACAAACAGATAGCGTCCCCAGCCCCCTAAATCCCCTCTGTTGCACCCTGCTGATGTCATAGCACCCTGACCCCTGATCCATGCATCAAGAGCTGCCCAAATGAGGTCATGCATTCTACACAAAATCACATATACGCACTATGCTTGTGTGCAATATGCACAGGCACGGGCTGAATATGCATACAGCGCGTGCATGCTACACAAACACAACACAGAAACAACATCGTAACACATGATCTCTTTGAGGCCTTTCAAACAGGCGGGGAGGCCAAAGGTGGAACACGCAGACTTGGGAACATCAATAACCATTCGAATCACTTTAAACTCGATTAAAACAAGATGTTCAACGTGAACAAGCCGTGATAGAGGGGGGAAATGAACTCTGTATATGAGATATACCGGGGGGTTTGGCAGCCGGTCCTTTGAATGTTTCAGTTCACCTCGAAGGAAAATGTTTATCTTCTGCTGCAGTAGTGGTCGGTGGAGCGCAGACCCCAATGACTTCTAATGACGCCTGAAACCAATCTCTTTGAGTCCCAGCAGTTTCCAGGAAAAAGACCCGAGCACATGAAAGGGAAGGGTGCAAGATAGCATTGGCTGAATCTCTCAATTGGAATAGAAAAAGCAAAAAAAAATCTGTAGAAGCAACATACCAAGTACATTCCTTATCTTAGCACTGAAAGTTCAATGAGTTTACATTGGTTCTAGTGTCAGGTGGTTCTTGACTGGAGATTGACTTTAGCGTGCCTCTCCAGTCTGTAACAATTACTGTATCCCATTGAGGTAAATGTAGTAGTACAACAGCCTATACAAGTGCCAGTTACAGTATTCATGCCACCGTTCAACCAGTGCCAGAGAGTGTGAATGGCAGATAAATACCAGAGCTGGATGGCATTAAACAGGGCACAACTGGGGCACCAGGGCAGTGAAACATGTGCAGTACTGTACGTGACTCGGGCACAGTGATTAAGCACCAGCGACAAAATGGTCGACACTAAGTTAAGCACCCAGCAGTTTATTTATAATTTCTGGGCGGATGCCATCAAACTCCAACCATCCAGCTATCTGCTTGCCTCATCTTCTGCCTTCACTCCCGTTCGAGCAGAGCGAGCAGCAAAATGTCTCTGTGTTAGTGTCTGAGGTGGAGAGCTGCATGACTAACCGCTTTGGAAATCCAACGGCGTAAAGAAGGGTTAATGAAATGCTCTGTTACGAAACCGGCTGGTGTTTACGTCAGAGGTCGCCGACTTAGCGAAGAGGTCGGCGAGGATTCACACGCGAATTCTGCTGACTGCATCCTGAAAATACTTCGCGTCCTCCAAACTGCTTGAATCACCACAAAAATATTGTTTTTATGAGGGAATAACGGAAGGGTGTGAACATTAAACCACAAGTGGTAGCCTGCATTAATGAATTTTCCCTGAAGATGAGCCTCTTAATCAAGCTGATGCGTATCTTGGTGACCTAAACAATTTAGTTGTTGACATCATCAACTTAATGCTCCGTTTTGCCAAGAATAAATATTTTTTTCTCCCTAATGTCAGGCCTCTTTTGGCTGCTGGACCATATCCAAAACTCCAAGACAGCTATTAGTTTACCTCAAGCACAGTTTAATTAAATGCATTTTTGTTCCAATATCATATTATTGTGTAATTTAGTCTCGGGGGGCATATTGCTCACTTCAACAGTAATTGCACATTTTGAACACTCAACCATGTAAACTTTTGCCAGGTCAAATACATAAGATGATTGGATGCATTTCAAGAACGGCTATTCATGATAATAATCTATTGCTCTGATTTCTTTGGCCCTGATGATGACAAGACCTCCTCGGGATTCTGGATTTTCTCCAAAATTGTGCCTCTCAATCAGATTGCAGCATAGTGTCTCGTGTGTTTGATCCACCGTGACCGGTCCCTGTAATCTTGATTGTAGTGAATTGTCCAGAGGAACAAATGGGGATTCCGCAGCCACGTGGCCCACATTCCAGTCTGGCACGCGACACTCCCAGTTGCCTTAATGGAAAATAAAGCAGCGCTGGCAGACAATGAGCCCGACTCTAAGGTCTGTGCCAATCGCCAGAATGCCCACACACATGCACGGCATCTGAACCATCTGCAGAATGTTACTGATTGCCCAGCATCCAATACCCCGGTGCTTTCTAATATGAAAGCAGGGCCTGATACCCCCAGTCAAGGCCTGAGCCTAAATTTAAAGTGGAACCCGAAATCTATGGCTTCGGGCAAGGCCGGTCCCTGGCCACCAAGTCCAGCTGTCACACAGGGGTATTTATAGGCCCCACCAAAGCACGTGCCTCCATTTCAAAGTGAAAAAAGAAGAGGGCCATAAAATTTTGGCAGCGGTCAGCACCTCTAATGCTTCTGATGGTCAATAAATTCACTTAAGGTGGGGCAAAGCATTCCAGAGACGAGAACTCAGTGTTGCTAAATTGTGACACACTAAGAATCAGCTTGACCAGTGTGATCTGACGTCACATTATCAGTGTCAGATGGACTCATTTGCTTCTGTCCCAGACAAAGAAAATATATTCAAGAAATCCTTGTGGTATCAGACTTAAGTGTCTTGTTGACTCCAATTTACATAAGGGCAGAGAGTGGGCTATGGTTAATTATATGAGGCCACTATGAATTATGTGAGTGGCTGGAGGGTATCTGTTGAAACCATAAATCAGGGCACCACAAATGTAGTCACTATTAACACTTTAATCCACCATTCTATATCAGTGTTCAGTAACATCATATAAAACATATTGTAGATAACCATAATGAAAATGAACTGATGGCTGCACCAATCGTGTGTTTTATTTTCAGAGCGTATTGCTCTCTTAATGAACTCGCCCTATGCTTTAATTGTCAGCAAGTAGCCTTGGTATTAGTGTGGTCACGCACTCTGGGGCATGCAGATGTAGGGAATTCATGGACCTTCCCGTATCAGGCTACCTTATTGTGCATCATTGCTTACCTGATGTATAGTTTCAATTCAAAACTTGTGTATATATGTATGGACACTTGACTTGCAGAAGCATAAAATGTAAACAGGACAGGATCTGGAATAGAGAATACATATTTCTGTGCAACACAGAAATCATGTTCTTTCCATTAGTGTGTAAAAGGCACCGTTTACACACTGTCTCTCCTGAAATACCAGACTGCAGCACAGCTGAATACTCATAGAGTCTGCTTGTCTGTGATGTTAACAGAAAGAGAAAGAGATGGAAGGGAGGTGGAGGGGTTGACAATGGTCTGGCACCAAGCCAAATACATTTTCCAGAGATGAGAGATGAGGACAGCAGTTGCAAATACTGCAACAGCCTCTTTGACACGTTAGGGAAAAATGAACGCTTTGACTGGGGGAGTTTGATATATCCACACCATGAATCCAACATGACTAAATAAGGAGCGGGAAATGCTACTTTGCACGTAAGAGTTTGGCAACTTGTTGCACCAGAGGACACTGATAAAATGCAGCAAGCTTGAGAGGCTCTTCTGTCCAGGACAAGAAAAACATGCTATCCTGCCAAACTGTGAGAATTTCAATCAAAAGTCTAAGCTATGGATGAGATTTGGAACTACGAGTCAATCCGTTTGATATTGAAGGTTTTGTGAGCGCCTATTTTCCCAAGCAAGGGTACAAATCAGTCTGTCTCGGCTTGCTGATGTACGGTGCATTCCAGCCCAGACGACCACTAACCTTTGGGGGTCACATATTACATAACAGGCATGTTCCGGGAAAATAAGGATAAGCAGAGCAGGATGACAAGCTCTCTCTATTACACCAACTCAGACATGTACATGTTCCTTCAGCATGCTACTCTGCAGGACTTTGTGGCCCTCTATCACTAAATTGCATCGTAAATCTCAGACACAAACACTGTTCCACGGTCAAAACACCTTCATGGACCACAACCTTGCTTGATACGGTGCTAAGTCAAGCATTTACAGTTTGTCTTACTCTAATGGTGGATTCTATTAATATCTAATGGCAACAATAACTCTAAACTTGGCATGCCATGCTTGAGCTAAATGTCAGTGTAGGTAGTGGGTTTCATCTTGTAGTATCCTCCTGATGACAACATGATCTCCTCAGTGGGACCTACTATAGCTTCAGCAGTTATGGTTTCAGAGTGAACTTAGGTAGCACTCTGCATATCATTGCCATATTAATCCTTGATAAATCAAGGATTTATGATAGTTGTGGCTAGTTAATGTTATTAAACAGCTTTGAATCTACTCAGATATTCAGGAATGATTTATACAGGGTTTATATATTCCCTGAGTAAACCCACAATGCCAATCGTAAATTTTTACAAGTCAAACAGGCTGCTATTTGAGTCATACAGTGTGAACCCGACCTTGCTGTGACATATATATAGATTAATGCATATTGTGTTCAGTCACACAACATGGCAACCAGAATGTTGTTAAGCGACATAGCGTCACCAAGCATATGGATGGATGCAGCTGGAATATTAACCACTCATCAGCCCATAAAATAGTAAGAATACATGACTCACTTCCATCTTTCATTGAGGGAATTATATTCATAATGGGAAACATGAACACAGCCATTATTCTTTAGAGCTGAACATACTCAGTTGTGGCCTGAAAACGGGCTGCAATTCCCATAGCAACAGCATTCATTCAGTCTATTGAGAGAGCAGGGCAGGGCGTCTGTAAACTGAAACTGACTTATCAAGTACCAAATTCCTCTGGATGCATGACGCGATTGGATATCATCTTTACAGCGTGGAGATCAAGAAAAAGATCAAGTGCAGGCTGTTCTATGAATAGGGATGGCAAGAGGACATATGGATGAAGCAGCCTGAAATGCGGTACTAAGTCATGAGGTCAGCCATTTGTCTGAAGGCTCCCGGCTAAATGCCTACTAGAGCAGCAGGGAATTCCACAGATTCAAATTCCTGTCTCAGCTGGTGATCCTATATTCATATCAGGAAGAATCTTACCAATATTTGCCTGTAATACACTGGATGTTTTAGATGTTAGGAGTTAAGGCTTAGATGTTAGATGGTAGGAGTTAAGGCTTTCACCACTGATAAGACTGATAAGATTGGAAAGCCTTTTCAGGTTGTAGAAATAAAGGTTTCTTAGCTAGATAGAGGAATATTGCTTGAAGTTATGTGGATACCACATCTATATCAGAAAAACATGTCTTGGAATATTTTAGTTTTAAAAATGAGTTGTTTAAGGGGAAGTTAGATGGTAGAACTATAACCGCTGAACATGTGTTAAGCGGTTACAGTTCCAAGATGTGTATTTCAAATACACGACACATTGTGTAAATACGACAGCTTCAGAGTTGCTGTAAGGTTTATTTTTTCACTTTGATGGAGCTAAGCTAATGAGTCCTGTAGACTTCAAGTCTTTATGCTAAGCTAACACGAAATGCTACCCGTTGGAGCTGAACCAGTGGATGTCAAGAGATGAAAATGGTATCAAACATCTTGTCTCAGTCTGGGTAAAGTAGGAGGGTATTTGCACAAATGCTGGAGTATTCCTTTAAAACTTTAGTAGATATGTAAGCTAGGTTAGCTAACTAACAACTGATATGTTAACCTACCTCATATCACCATTTATCATCATTATCATGTGTGACCACTAGCTTGAACTGTGTCATGTGACTGACATCAATGTCCCAATATTCCTTGATAATTGAATTTTGAATCTTACCAAACTGACGTCAGTAAACCAAGCAATCTTCAAAACTAAATTTCTTCTTCTTCCTGGTTGGTAGAGATGGATATTTTTGAGGGTCTTTTAGCAGCAAATTCAACCATTGTTGTTCTGGCAAACCTTCTCTGGAATCAGTCATTTTGTAATTTTAATTTATTGCTTCAGTGACCATACATGACACTATAAATAAATTTGTTCGGAATAGAACAAATCTGTGGTGTCTCAGTAAGTGAGATTGGGACACTCTTTGCTTTGGGAAACTCGATTTGTGATTTAGGCTGAAAACATGGGTGTATTTTTCCATATTTGCCAGGGGAGTTTAAACTTAACATATTGTACTGTTAGGTACTTTGCATGATTACTGAATACTGAATACTTGACCTGCAATACTGCAACTTTTCCAAATCTCCACCACCACCAGCCTCTTTTGTTTGGTGGATGAGCATGTGCATTGTTTCTTTCTGATGTCCAGTCTGTTTTTTCCTTACCATCTGCTTTGTTTATTGTGGAGTGTGAACTATTTTTTGCAGACGACAATAAAAACCACTAATCATAAAAACAATGAGATGCATTGTTGCATGTCAAAGAAGAAATATCGTTGGGAATGAAATGGCAGGCAATTTTAGAGCTCTGTCTCACTTAAACTACAGTGTGGTCATGGGTCTTTAGCGCTAAAACGACATCCAACCAGATGGACCAGTCATCCTTGCTTTCAGTAAATACACGCAAGCTTTTCCCTCCAAGCCAGTGACATCACTGGACAGATGGAAGTCTTCGGCTGGCTGTCATCACACTCCTGTCCACTGGTAGAGTCTTGATGATGTCACTTCCCTCTGAGACGCAGGGTAGAAGGAAGGAAGGGTTGGGAAATGGTTGAGATTACTAAATCTCTAATTTCTTTGGAACCTAAGAGAGTTTGTCATTGAAAACTGAATGCAGTTCTCCTTCTGTTCAGAAAGTGTGCAATGCATGAATACAGGAGACAGAGAGGGGAAGAGAGATGCAAACTGTTGACACAAAGCCAGACAAATAAATGGAAATCGCTACTTAGCCTACTACGCACTGAAGCATTTGCACCATTCTGCGCAATCCTATCTAAACATCACACATAAACACAGAATCTCACTAATCATAACATTACAATATGATGAGAACCAATATGTTTAGAGAATATACCGGTTCATTCAGTGATGCAATATATATACTGTTTATAGTAAGTCTGCTCTGCCACCTCGCATATTAAATATCAAATGGCGGAGAGAAGATCCTCTTAGGTTGCTATGGAGTTTTGGGGCTTATTTTTAAACCAAGGGAACATGAGTTATAAGTGCCACTGTTCTGCGAAATATCCAAATGTGTCTAAACTGCATTTTTGGCATTCATGACCAGAGGCCCTTATATGACTGGAGCTGTGCATGTGTCAGTGACAGCTGTTGTTGAGGCCCACCAGGCCTATAGGAGAGACACCGAGCGCTGGCAATAGAGGCTGACCAGCCCCGCCTCCTTCTATATATGCTGCTTTTATACTTTCGTTTTATTTCACGTGACCAAGCAGTTGCTATTCCAAGAGAGACTGGGCCAAGACAGCAACATCAATGATAAAAACGTTGCAGATAAGCAACACAGAAGAATGTACAAGAGGAAAAAATTAATAAAATCACATCAAAGGCAGAGTTTAATCTGGGGAGGCGCCCTGTGTTACACGCTATGCACCACCCCAGTGCAAGAATACGCTCTTGCACAAATGTCTCTGGGAATACACACACACAGACAACAAATATGCACTTGTGCGCACACACACACACATACACACACACACACACACACACACACACGCACACGCACAAACATATGGCCTCACATGTGGAGATGGTGAAGAGGAGTGGGGTCACTGAGTTGATAAGGTGCAGCAGCCTCTGAGGTCTGTGTGCTGTAGCTATTCACTAACAACAATGAAAGCAGCACACTTGAGACGTGCAAGGTACATTTTCTCCTTATGAAGACAGTTTCATCTCTTGCAAGACTCAGTGCGTCAAAAAATATGATTATAACTCCATTCATCTCATTCAGATCAATTTGTGTTATTCCTTTTCTTGCTTTTTTGTACTAACCTCGACTACTTTCTGTCCAACCCTTAAGCGACAGTCAGTTGTCAAAAATATGGCACACAGCATGACATCTCGCCCCATGCAGGATATAACAAAGCGATTTGACAAGCACTGAATATCCATTCACACTGTGCTACGCTGTCAAGTGGACAGTGGGGCTGCTAAACATCGCAGCAAAGTGCTAAGTATCTCTCTCAGCAGCCTCATACCTGCGCTGGGAGCTAAGCGCTACATGTCACAGCTCAGCTATGTCCCTATCAGTTTCTGCATCAGAAATAACTCAAGTGATGCAGGGCTAAAACAATGCTGTGAGGTAAGCCAATGTCATGTTTACTGGAGCTCAAATACACGCCAGTGCTGCTTTACCAAGCTGCGTTTTGCATGAGTCACTGGCTTTCTGTTTGGCTTCAGTATTGATTTAAGAATGACTCGTTGACGAGCTGGAACTGATAACTGCCCGATCGATGTTCACAATGAGATGTTACAACAAATAATAACTCTTTCACGTGGATGGATGAGCTTCAGCGACTTTCCAGGCCAAGGGCTGCAGTTGGAGAGGATCCGCTTATCCGAAAAGTTGGAACGAGCGCAACAATGTTAATGAGCGATATCTCTCTACCGTTCCTCTTTGCCTTGTGTCGGTGGTGATATCATTAAGTGCACAGCCGCTCAGGCCACATCAGCTGGAGAGGGAAGGGAGGAAACAGAAAGAGAGACAGGGCGAGGTTGCACAAAGATGTTCCACATTAGCCCCTGGACGCAGACAGATAGGTGGACCCAACATATGAGATCTTTGACAGAAACGTAAGCTACCTACGCCCACATTGCACTCCTGAGACGTATTTCAAACGTTCCTTTTGGTTTTCCGTGACGCAAGGTGATGTACACCTTGACAAATAGGCAGCAGCTAGCAGAAACCCATGCATCTCCTCCAGCAGGACTGATGACGTCTTGCCGATAAATGGAATCCCTTTTGGCATCGCTGCATTAATACCTAGGATCAAAGATGTCATCCCACAGCACGTTGAGGCCGCAGCGGTGGGTGTGTAAATGCCATGGTGGCTGCTACAGAGGCCATGATTGTAATGAGCGCAGGAGTTGGTGACAGTGGGAGAGGTTGAAGCCAAAGGTTGCATGTTTGCATATACGAGCACGTACTTCAGTCCCAAACATGGACCGACAAATTTGCAGGATTACTTGTTCCCTATGTCCTGTGGTCTCGAAAGAGCATCCTCTGTCTGGCTTATACGCCCTCTCTCCTGCTCTCTGGCGAACTAGTGGGCTCCTCTTCCCACATGCGAAACACAAGAGAAATGTTCTCACACTCGAGCGGCCTTGCCCACACAATGACTGCAATATAAGATGTAATTCAGTGGAAATGTTTGATTCATGACTTGCTCTTTCCTGTATGTGTTGTCACAGCGCCAGAGCCGTCTAGCCCTTAACTACAGCACGAGTGTTCACTTGTCTCCTCCCGGGCGGGTCATTAATGCGAAACGTAAGAATCCATATGATTTGAATGCATTACAAGCATGGTGAATTAATTACATGCTTCAGGGAAGAGTCGGTTCATTCATACGGGGCAAAACGGTTAACCGCAGCAAAGTGGCCGGATTGCATTCTTTCAAACAGTCTGCCCTTTGATATTGGACTAATAAAAAAAAAATTCGATGACAAAGTTCAGCTCCTGTATCAGAGCCTCTCTGCATATTTCAGTCTGACAAGAGTAAAGCAGAACAGCTGATAAGCCCCGCTCTGCCAGAAGCACATGGTTTGTCTTCGGCTGTTTCCCATAGCAGGGCAGGGAGCGCAGGAATGCTTTCATTATGAGAACCTTATGGGAAGCTGACTTACCTGCTGCTGTACGGTCCCCAGGTTTAGGCGCTAGTAGTCAAACCAAGAGGGTAATCCAAGAGAAAAGCCCACCCCCCTACTGAGCAGTAAAGTGTCCACTAATGTCCTGTCTTGTGTGGTCCACTTGTGGTGTCTGCTTGTGCCGGCTACTGAGTGGTGCTAAGTGCCATCACTACAGACAAGCTCAGCCCTCTCTCTCTCTCTCTCGCTCTCTCTCTCTCTCTCTCTCTTCCTCTCAGGACTTCAGGTCAGGGAGGGAATTAGAGGACAGCAATAAAACAGTGCTGTTTCTTCTCTCTTTCTCTATCACTCACTCCCAACAACCTATCCAGCTCTGTTCTCTCTCTCCCTTCCCTCCTCTTTTTAACAGCCTAGGCAACACCTCTCTGTCTCTGTCTCTCTCTGTATCTTGAAGTCAGTTAAAGAGTGTGTGAGACTGAGAAGAAAAGGGTGGAGGGGGGGAGTAAGGGAGAAAGGCCCTGAAAAAAAAAAGGCTTTGGCGGAGGAGGTAGGCAGGCACTATTCTCTTCCCTCTCAGCAGTTGAAAAGGGCCGTTGCTCGGTGAGGAGAAAGGCAGAGGTGCGGTGTGATGTCCTTTGTCACGGGGCCAGATCTTTTCACTCTGCCAGCTCCTCCATTGTCCCTCTCTGCTCTTTGACTAGAGTCACCGAGGCTAAAAGCATGGCTCTATATTTAACTCTCCCGCTCTTGCC
This sequence comes from Holocentrus rufus, assembly GCA_900302615.1. Taxonomy (NCBI): domain Eukaryota; kingdom Metazoa; phylum Chordata; class Actinopteri; order Holocentriformes; family Holocentridae; genus Holocentrus; species Holocentrus rufus. The sequence goes on from OMLF01019806.1 coordinate 116,169, forward strand.
AGCACGGGCGCTGCTAGCAGCTGAGGCTAGCTGAATGCTAGATGTTTTGGCTGGCCAGCGTGAGAGCTACAAGTCTCCCCGCTGACCCTCCGTGACAGCTGAGCCATGCCATGCCATTCTCTCATGCTGGGAAAGTCCGGTGACAGCAGCCACCCAAGCCCTAACGGTGGTCCAAGGAACCACCAATTGCTGAGTTAGGAGGGCTGGAGGCTGCCAAACTCTCCGGGACTTTGGCAGCCAGACGGCCTCTCTGGCCCCACTTGAAGAAAACAATCTAAATTAGGCCAGTGAGCTAAATCGGAGGTACAGTAATTGTGCATCAGTGGGAATAGTTGGCTTTGCTGCCAGGGGATTGTTGGGTTAGAAATGTGGGGGAATATATGGAAAGGTAAACACAAATAAACTCATTATGTCTACCTTTTTGTTTGTGGAATGAAGTTTTAAAGCTGACACAATTCTTTATAATATAGTATACATCAAATAACTAAGTAAGCATAATCAAACTGAAGCTTTACAGGAAGCTAAATACTGATATCAATGAAACAGACCCAGAACTAGCACAGATCCACAAAGACCAAGGCTACTCCTAAAATGAAAACTTTGTCACTATCTGCCCAGTGTACCAGTTGAAACACAGCTGAAGTGGCTGTCCATACAACACACATTGCAGCTAGCGCAACTCTGTATCAGTCTTCTCCAAAACAGCTCAAGTCCACGGGTGGCACCTTTTATAGTTCCAAAAAGGGCAAAACATGGCAACACAGTTACTCCACACAGCTTGTGCAACGTGATCCAAGCAATTGCATCCTGAATGGAGAAGACTACACGCCATGTTCTGCTCGACCAGAACTTCAGCATCCAAAGAAGAAAAGGCACACTTTACGTTTTCAAAATAGCAGCGCCTGGAACCAAAACTGCAACAGCTTGGTAATGGACCAAATTCTTTTTGTTTGTGTGTTGTTAGCCTGTGTGTGGCATAGCAGTGCTGACACTGAAATACAGGGGAGTTTGTTGTGAATTTGTGTATTGCAAGAGAACTCTAACAAGTTCTTGTTGAGCAGAACTTGGACGTGCAAGGCTTGGTGCCTGTTAGCGTGAGCTGTTTTGCTATCAAAAGCTACAGACCTTTTTCAATGGAGATATTTTGTCATGAATAAGGTTCATGAATAAGGAAGTTAAGGTTCATTTAAGTGTAGCACAGTCTTTCCAGTGATCCAGTATGAAACTTAATTAATGTCATTAGTAACACCTGTGTTTACCCTGCTATTCATGAAAAATGGTTGTAGTGAAAAAGGTCTATGGTAGATTTGCACTAAATAACAGTGTCAATGTAAGTCTTTTCCACTCAGGATGAAATCATTTGGCTTCATAGGACTTGGATCATGCTGCATGAACTGTGTGGAGTAATTTTGTTGTAATTTTTTGCTCTTTTTGGAACTCTAAAAAGTGCCTCCCATTGACTTCCGCTGTTTTGGAGAAGCCTGATACAGAGTTGCACTAGCTACCTGCCTGTGTGTTGTTGCAAAGACACTTCAGCTGTTTCAACTGGCATGGGGTTGAGTAGGTGAACAAAACTTTCATTTTTGAGTGAACTGTTTCTTTAATGAAGATTGGGTCTTCATAGGAAAAAAAACCCCACAAATTAATTCTTTTCTTAAGTTGTAGTTGATTTCTGGTTATATTGGTGGTTGTTTACGATAATCACCAGCTGGAGGTCATAGTTCACCCTGTCTTTACTGGATACGTGGAAGGTGTTTGTGGTTTTTGAGCCTTGGCAGAGTTCTGCAAGGTTATAAATGAAGGATGAGATGCATGCAAGTGCATTCAAAACTGTGGATCGATTCAGTAATAGTGTGGCCTGGCCACCAGAGGGAAATGACGGGTGAACTTAATGATAATCTTATCTCTAAGTGGAAACCAAAGCAAACAAAACGCACGGCAGTAAAACAACAGATAAAGTCACTGAGGAATTATGTCAGACGGACACATTTGCATTGACTCCCTCTTTGGGCTTTTTTTTTTCTGTGTTGCAACACAGATCTGCCCCGACAACAGGTCCGTTCACACAAAGCCGCTGCGGGAGTTTGCGGGTGTGGCGCTGATGTAATGTTTGAAACAATGAAATGAAAACACACTTGGGCAGACACAGAAACGCACGGACAGATGGGCAGACAGAAGCACACACAAACACACACCGTCTTTCTCTGACTCCATACATTCCTTCACTCTCAGCCGTTGCACCAGCGCTCTCGTCAGTCCATTCACTTTCCCAAAGCGCCACCCGATACCTGGAAAAACACGGTAACCTCAGGGTCAACCTGCACTGCAGCAGCCTCCAAGACACATTGCCTTTTGTTGTTGTCCTGTGTGTGCTACTCAAAGTGAATCAGGGCAGAAACCCCCCCAAATACAAAGCACATTTGTTTGACAGACGCCTTCCTCCCCGCGTATGATGTCATTGCCCTACATGTGGTATCGAAGAGGAAGATCTATCCAAACTGAGGTCATGAGGAGTGTATTTTGATTGAATGTCATAATCCCCACACCCAAGATGAAGTCATGTGGTGGGATCCAACGAGGAAGAGGTTTGTTATGATTTCACTCTGTATATATAATGCCCACAGGACGGTGGTCTTGTCTGGGCCTATTGGGGCTGCGGTTGTTATGAATCACACTAGAAATGTGGCTTGGTTGAAGTAGCTGCGTTTCCCACACTCACATGATGCAATCAGTATGAATAGCGATCGCATTAAATGAATGCAAGATGGGTGATAAAGTGCCGCTTTGAGAGCTCAATTTGGTCACCCAACTGAGAGAAGTTACAGCACGATGATTTTATCGGAGGACAGAAAGAGAGAGAGAGAGAGAAAAAAATTACTTCATGCGCATCACTTTATGATGTTATTGCTGGGCTTGTCAACCATAACTCACATCACCTTTGTCCTTGGTTAGCCCGGATGACTTGGAAAACACTATGAGGGTTTGGAAGGGGCACGGATCACACGCAAGCACGCACTTTAATACAGTCCCTACACACAGGTCTTTCTCTCAACACCACCTTTTCGTGCCATGCTCCCCCTCGGTGGAGTGAACGCCAAGACTCAACACCGGCGTCCCATCCAGCGGGCCCGTCTGTCGTCAAAACACTAGTGTCACCGTTAGCAACCCTCCGCTCACTTCCACTTCTTCTATTCAGACATCACCTCAGCTCTCTGGGGTCGCTCTGAGCTCTGGGCGTGCTGACAGACGCTAATGACTTGTCCTTGGGCCGGGCCAAGCAGAGTGAGATTAGACCAGCCCGGGACAATAGGGAACGTGTTGTTCCTGGCTTAATGCCATTAAGGTACTAAAGAGGTTTTTTAGCAAAAGGCATAAGGGCCAGGAATGTGATGATTTGAAAGTCATGGGATGTGTATATTGGTGTGACTAGTATAGGTAGGCCTGGATGGCATTGCTTATGTGGTAAGCCACCTGTATGTCGTCTATTGTTTCAGCAGTACTGCCACCAAGTGGCAAATTAGTAGCATTAGAGGCAGCTCAGGCTTCATTGCATGAGACCCTCAGGTATAGCAAAGTGCCTGCATGTAATATCATATTTTCTTGGGACAAGTGGATCAATGAGTAATGACTTACTGGATGTTTTTATTTGTCATGTTTTTAGGTAGTAATCTTTTTACTTGATAGTTGTTCTCCACAACAATGATAAGAAAGCGCAAGGTCACATTTAGACTCATAAAAACCACACAGAAAGCCGTAAATTGCATACCACACAAGTACCACTGGAATGCCAAAATTCCTATGGTTAATTGTCCCAAAACACACACTAAACTCAGCATACCACAAGAATACCACAGTGCAAGCATCAGAAAAACACAATGATCACCACAGGAATTCCCATGGTAAAGTACCACCGATTCTCTTATGTGGTATTTTACCATTTTACCATGGGATTTTTTTATATAAAGGCAGACTGCCAAACATGTCTAATTAGGGTCTGACTTTTCCAATTCCCAGCAGTGATTACTCTATACTATTTGAAGTGAAAAATTGACAGTGTATGATTTTTTTATGTTCATCATACAACACTTTAGCTCAAATTATTCATAACTAGGCTCTCTTTGTCTTCCTTGAGACAAGTTTGTCAGGTCATATAGTTGAAAATGTATTAATAAGGGTTTTCACATGATACATAATGGAAACTTAGTGTACATCATGGCATTTCCCACAGAAATGCAACATTGTAATGCAACAAAACTAAAAAGTGGTTCAGTTGATCCAATTCTTGTGTCACTGTAAAAACCACACCTATCAAGAGGTAGGCTAGTCATCAACAGGATTTTAATTTCACAAACTAAGAAAAAGTTGATATTGATGCCTTAAAGTGCTCCTTGTAACTTTGTTCTTCAAAGTAGAAACTAAACATGCACTAAACTTCTATTTTTGGGTAGCAAACACTATTCAAGGGTTTGGCAGTGGACCTCAGTTTTTCAGACTTTCTGGATCCTGACATCACTGGCAAATCTGACCTTACAAGTAAAAGTGGGGGATTACATATTTGTTCAAAAATAATTAATATTTCCACACATATGTCATGGTGATCACAACTGCAGTGGCAGCACAAAACCACTTTTTTTTGCATGTGATATTGCAACATTTAACATGAAAAAGAATGAGGAGGAAAAAATGGCATCTTCAAATGGGTTTTGAATAATTGGATTATTACCATGAAAGTGAATGCATCACCATCACTTCCTTGTGCTGTGTAAGCAGCAGTAGGTCCTCATCGGTGACTGCAACAGTCCTCAAAATCTATTATTTCAGAATAAAAAATGTAGTTCAACACACTGAAATCTCAATTTATTCCAAATACAAAATGAAGACTTAAGAACTAACTCTCTCCCAAACGTCCCTGCCTTTTTCAACTTAGATCTGTTCAATAAAGGCAAAACTCTGACATTTCCTGCAGCACATAGAGGCAGCATTTGTGGTCGACGTTGTTACCGGAAGTATTGCTGCTGTCACGTGCAAAATCAGCCCCTGAAGCTTTCTGATAGAAAGCATATCCCTAGTCCAAACCAGTCCGAACCCTAAACTTTCTCTTTTTTCCCTGAATGAATCGTCAGACAGAACGTGACAGGGGCTGGTTCTGCAGGAGCTGTCACCTGTTTTTATCCAGCCTATGGCTATCACATGCAACTGAGATGCGTTAAGCGGTCAAGAATAACCACAAAACCAAACATCCGCTTTGGGCGTTTTGCCTTCCAAATAATACACACGCTTTGCGAGTGCTATTATTGTTCCCTTCTATTGATTCGTTAAACCTGATAGATGATGTGTAATATCTAATATGGGTTAGATGTAATAATTTATTTAATATTTGGTGTCATAAGAATAAGAATAACAACAACAACAGCAATAATAATAATAATAATAATAATGAAAACAATTATCATTATTATCTACAACGACTCCATTGATCCATTGACGAGTAAATCAGACACTGCAAAATTCACCTTCATTGCCACTTGACCTTTGACTACTGGACAGCTGAGTATTTTTACCACAGAAATTAAATGGGTGGGATTCAAGTTCGGTGATTCTTACACTCTAGAGTTTCCCATTTGACGCTGGTTCATAAGGTTGCTGTAGTTGTATATGACACTTCAGACTATTGCATATCTTTGAGATGCGTTTGGAGTCCATTCAGGAAATGACACAGTTTTGTAGTATGAGTGACTGACGGCATGCCAGGGTTTTATTATAATGGATCTAACTGTTATTGTGTTGATAAAGTAGAGGTTTAGACATAGGCTTATATCTTGTGCAGTAGCAATGAACGCTGAACTCAATTATTTTCAAATAAACAATTTTACAAATTATATAGTTCCATTATAGTGCTTAAATATTTATTTTGTGTAAATAAAAATGTTGTTGCAAAAAAGCTTACCGGAAGTCTTGTCTTGGCGGAACACGGTCAACTGTCAACACCAGTAGCTTTCTTGCGACAGTTATTAGCTGTGTGAACATCCAGAGGTTCACCATGGGGTTAGAGGCTTGGTACATGGATAATTCTGATGAAGACCAGAGAAAGCCACACAAACTGAACCCAAACCAGCCCGTTTCTCTGGAGGAATTAGAAAAGCTGGGTGTTTTTCACTGGAAGGTAACTTTACCGTTAGCTCCATCCACAAGTAACTTAGCTCTTGTAAGTCCCTGCTAGCAAACAGCATGCTAACATGAATTACTCCCAAAACATTAAACTGGTTCCTGAACACAATCAAAAGTGGTCGTTTATGGTTAAATTAGCTCTATTTATGAATTCATAATGACTGTTAAAGCGCGGATTTGGCGTAATGTGTAGAAATCGCTGCACATATAGCTTACATAATGCAGCTAAAGGGTAATTCCACTAAAATCGACTTTAATTTTGATAGAAAAAGGGGGCGTTTTCTTGAAGTTTCTCCTGATTTGTTGTGGGTGTTGTAGTTTTGTGTTAAGAGCTCACAGTGGATGGAAGAGTGTTATGGACAGTCTCTGCTGTGTCTGTATGAGGTATCTGTAACTAAATGTAAAGAGCAGATGTTAAATTGATATATAAAATTTTGTAATATTGTCAGTGGCGTGAGTCCCCCCACAGTACAGGGTCACTTGGAGCTAACATTTTACTTAAAATGACACTCCAGCATAGGAAATATTTACCATGTTTACTTGTGCCACCATACCTTCAGCCTGCAGGCAACTCATTGCTGTTTTCACTCATAAGACCTGGCTCTGTTGCTTTTCCAGCTAAATGCTGATATCTATGAAACAGACCCAGAGCTGGCACAAATTCGCAAAGACCAAGGCTACTCCTACATGGATATTATCACTGTTCGTAAGGACACACTACCCAACTATGAAGAAAAGGTAAGCATGGAGCTCTTCGCTGTAGAAAATTTATGTCTTGGTCATTCAGTCTTGTATTGAAGCTTAAGTCAGGAAATATCTTCATACAAGTGGAGCGATCCACTTCATTTGAAGCTCATTAGTTGGTTGGATTCAGGTGGCATTATCTCATTGAAGTAGAGGATTTGGTGAACACATCAATTTCATATGTTGTGGTCTTTTTTTGTCTGTCCTCCCAGCTGAAGATGTTCTTTGAGGAGCATCTCCACCTGGACGATGAGATCCGCTACATCCTGGATGGCAACGCCTACTTTGACGTCAGGAACAAGGAAGACCGCTGGATCAGGATTGCTATGTCCAAGGGAGACCTGATCACTCTGCCGGCCGGCATCTACCACCGCTTCACCCTGGACGAGACCGTACGACTCCTTTTCTTGAACCGTGCTCATAAAACACACAGTAGTTACCGTACTGTCTGGCTGCCTTTGCAGGGAAGTCTAGGCTTTCATCACTGACAAATAAAACGCCGCTACAGTAAAGTAGCTCTGATGATCCCTGTGGTGATGGTGATTTACTGATTCCCTCTCCAAGATGAGCCATTAAATGCAAGGCATTCCCTAACCTAGCCGCAGTCAAAACGATCTGACCATTGTTTTGTTTCCACAGAACTACACTAAAGCCATGAGACTGTTTGTGGGGGAGCCTGTGTGGAAAGCTTACAACAGGCCCGCTGATGACTTTGACATCCGCAAGAAGTACTTGGCTTCTCTGCAGGGTTCCTGAAAAAGAGCCGCAGGAGACGATACATTCGACAAACCGGATTCCTTATGTTGTTGTTCCACAAACTAGATCCTTAGCTTGTAAAGTGATTTTCCCTCGGGGATAAAGTAGGTTTCTGTATAGTATGTACAGACTATAGACTATAGATGAAATGAACTTCTTGTCTTGGGGAAATTATATCATCTATAATAAATTGACACCAATATCAGGTTATGCACCAAGGAATTTTGGGGCATCAAAAGAAGCTGTAGTCTATATGTAGACAACCTCTAGTGCCTCGATTCTCTCATTAACAAGAATCACAAGGTGTTTTTTACTTTAGGTGCAAAGACTTGATTTGAATTATGCAATTAATAAGCGGCGATTACATATCTATTTTCAGAGCCACAATCTCACTGACTTTGCATCAGCTGTGATGCTACTGACAAAAGTGTGTGTGTTGATGGAGGATAGTGTCTCTCTTCCAAATTGATATGACTTCTATTTGTTCACATTCAAATAAACTTGCTGCTATTATTTTCAATATGTTCATTTGTTTCTTTTTTTAACACATTTATCATTCAAGCTTCTTATAATATCAGGCAAGTTGATTTAAAACAACAGTTTTATTTTAGGATAAAACGTTTTTTCATATACATAGCAATACAGGAAGATTAAATGAATTATGATCAACACAACATGTAAACAATGATAATTACAAAAATCAGGATAGGATAAACCAATAAAAGATTTAATGAGGAAATCATTTAGATACAATCATTTTTTTTACAATAATTTCCCTACTTTGATATGTACAATTTTGGATTCCCAATATTTTACATTCCTTTTGTTGAGTGGATAGGATACAGTGCACTCCAAAGGCTGCAAATATCCATTACTTCTTCCTCACGAGGTAATAATAGATCTAACGTAAATGGATAGCTGAAAATGAGTGGTCTACTACAGTTTAATCCAGTAATAATGATAACTGCTGAAGGAAAGAAACGAACAAGTGTTAAAGCAGGTTCTTTGTAGGAGTTCATTAGTCTTTATGTGAATGTTGCTGAATATAATAGGGGTTTGGAGTTCAGGATAATGCCCGTACAGTTACAGCAACTCTCACCTTGTGAAGCCGCCAGCTCACTCAAAATTCAACTATGACAACTTGGTAGTGCAACACGTGTATGGAAATATTTTGCAATCCCTCTGTAGTGGCATCACTATTATTTCTTTGATCAAACTAATGAAAATAGGACCGATGCATTCTAAAAACTCCACTGCACATCCACAACTTTGGGTCATCGCCTTTCTCCAACCGTGAATCTAGTCTTATAGTCTCAGGAAAGATGTGGATCTGTCTGCACATGCCCTTCAAATGCATGGGGGCGTTTTATTTTTAACACTGTCCTTGTAGGCTGATGTGAAGAGAAATGTGCGCCTGGGCTGGGTTTCCCAAAAGCATCTTGTAACAAAGAAAACCTCTGTTGATAGATCGACAACAGATCAACAGGCTTTGGGGAAACCAAGCCGAGCACTAAACGCTCCCCTCTCTGGCGCCAAAATCTTTCATATCAGCTGGATCTTTCTTTTCCTTTACAGATTCTGCTCTTGGGTTTTTTTTTTTTATTCCCTCTAACAAGGACGGGAAGTGCCGTAGTGTTGGTGTTGATGCCTCTCCTGCGGCACTGCCCTGCTCCCTCTCAGTCCTGTGTGAGTCAGTCCTCTTCTCGCCTCTCAGACCAGTTTGAGGCACTGCGTGTTGAAGCTGTCCCCCTCCCTGCACGCCACGGCCTCCAGCAGCGCCTGCTTCTTCTGGGTGCTGCGCGACGACTCCAGCTCGTACATGGTGGTCAGGTTGAAGAGGACGCTCTCGTGCAGGTAGAGCGCCGGGTCCTGCTGCACCAGGCCCTCCAGCTGGCCCAGGGACTCCTTCAGGCGGCCCAGGTAGAGCAGGCACACCGCGGCGTTGTTGTTGGCCTGGGAGGAAGGGAGAGGGGGAGGACCCATTTAAGCCCATTTAAGCTCCATTTAATTTGAGTTTAAGAACAATTTTTATCCTGCATGTAAAGCATTTTGAATTGATTGAGAACATGGCAGGATTTAAGAAAAACTCAATTTAATACATTTTAAGGACTGCTTGGAAATGAAAAGGCAAAGTTTTGAAACTATAAAGTAAATGGACAGTCTAAGAATAAGGACTTGGAAATGAACTGTTTAGGGGAAGTCCAATTATGTTTATTAAAGTAAATGCGATCAAAACTTTAGTATTAACCCTGTCCTGGATTAATTTGATTGGACCTGCATGTGGATCACTACTTATTTTGTAATGTAAGACAATACAAAATAAAAAATGCACTACTGCTGGTCCCATCTTATGGTGAAACTACACAGGGTTAGGGTGTCTTATTTTATTTGCCTTACTTTCCAATTGTACCTGGAAAAGACACCTGTAAAGAATCTAATTTCTCGAATTTTATATTTGTATCAGAGTGAAACTTGATTACAAAATAAACTTAATTGTATGGTGAAAAAAGGAACACTTCTATTGACTATTCAAGAAAATATACTACTTTGACAGTTTTAAATTGTGATAATTCACATCTTTTTCAGACTTGATAGGAAACTGTGTCCATGCTGAATAAGAGCAGAGGTTCAGTCCTCTGCAGACGTTCCAGGTTGTGATCAGCTTATGTTTTCCACAGGCTAACCAGGCGCAGACCTTAACTCGCAGCACGACTTGAGCTCTGCTCAGCCGGCTTTTATCTTCTAAACCTGCTGTAGAGTAAATAACAGCGGTTCAGGTGTGTTCGAGTGGATGTTGCAGCACTTACCACCGGGTTTTTCGGGTCAATTTTCAGGACCTCGGTGAAGGACGCGTGTGCCTCGGCGTAGTTGTTCTGACTGAGGTAGACAAACGCCCTGGAAAACAAACACAGTGCAGATGTGAATGCTCATGCACAAACAATAACACAACTACTACGACTATGTGACCTTCTTAAAATAAATAAAGTAAAATAAAAAAAAAATAAAAAAACTTTCCAGAAGCACTTTTTTCAGGTTTGCCTTTACTTTAACTATGGTGTATATTCCATCTATATTCTATTTTGTTACTTTTTAAAATCTGGGTCATTTTCTGTTTTGGCAAATGACCAGCATTATTAAAACATTTTCCTTCTGTATTGTACTTTCTTTTATTGCTCACGGACCACTTTGTCACTCTGTTTTGATAAGTGTTCCATAAATGTCATATGAAATTATCATTACTATTATAATTAATATTATTAGTAGCAGTTGTATTAGTATAATTGTAGTGATAATAACACATTTATATAGCTTTGTTCCATCCTGGCAGACAAAGAACTTTCTAAATTAAACAGTGGAAATAAAAAATGAATAAAGGAATAAACAATGTGATACTATTTATAATGTGGCAACGATCAAATCAATCAGCCACCCTTATGAAGTGAGCATCAACACACCCAGTGTGAGTGACACAGGTTTCGTCACCTCGGCTTGGTTTGATACCCGACAGCCCTGCAGGCCGCAGACACAGAGGTGTGACCTCCTGTGTTAAACCATGTGCCGCGAGGAAGCGTCAACCTGCCAAAAGCCCTCAGGCGACTGCGGCTAATGCGGCGCGAACACAATGCTGAGGAACACGCGAACGCACAGTGCATGGAGGCACAAAATGTACAGCACACACACACACACGCACACATACACACACACATACCTGTTCATCAGCACATATGTGTTGTGATCGGGCTGTCTGCCCTTGGCCTGGCAGGCTTTCTCCACATCCTGGAAGTACCTCTCTGCCGTTTTAATGTCTCCAATCTGTCCGGCAACAAGGCGACAGCAACACTTTAACCACTGCTGTGAGTCTATGTGTGTGTTTGTGTGTGTGTCAAGGTGTGTGTATACTTTTAAGTGGGAGAAGACGCGATTAGATTAGGCTACATTAAATGAAACTTTAATGATCCCCGTGGGGGAAAACGAGTCCCTGCTGCAGCAATGAAGAGATGAAAGAACACAACAAATCGGGAGTTATGGAGATGACAAAATAAATAATTACATCAAAACACTGAGGACAATAAGAATACAACGCTTTAAGTTCAGAGATTTAACTATATGCAAGGGCTTTGTATCACTAATAGGTACAAGCAAAGGAGGAGGTTTATATGATTTTGCTCTAACAACAGCAAATATAAATCACAGAGAGGCTATCAGTAAGTAGCAAGGCAAACGTGTGTGTGTGTGTGTGTGTGTGTGTACCTGCAGGAAGATGCGTCCTATGCCGCTGAGCAGCTGCACTCTCTGCTGGGGTTCATACTGGATGATGGAGTGATAGGTCTCCACGGCCAGAACGTAGTCCTGTGGGAGGAGAGAGAGAAGAGAGAGGGAGAGATTAAAGAGGAAAACAGAAAAAAATATAAAGAAGGATAAATGAGTTAAGATTGGAGGGCAAGGGAGGCAAAGGTAGCAGTTACAGATATAGAAGTGAGAAACATTGTGAAACAGGTGAACAGGAGGAGGTAGAGAGAGAGAGAGATGGAGGGCAAAAGAGGTAAAGAGAGGGAGGGAGGGAGCATTGATCAAGCATATGGAGTATTAGCAGGGAGACGTGACCCTCGTCCCACCTCCAAACTGCACTGCCACACATTGCTCACATGGTGACTGGACTGCTGAGTGGGGCAGGGGAGAGAGGTCAGTGTGTGTGTGTGTGTGTGTGTGTGTGTGTGTGTGAACTTGGTAAGAAATGATGCTTATGCAGGCTACATGTAGGGACGGGTATTGTTTATTTACCTGTGTAGGTACAAATCTGACCACTAGATGGCACTGCGGCTCTCTCTATAGCCTGGCCTCAATCCACACCCCAGCCCCTCTCTCTCTCTCTCTCTCTCTCTCTCTCTCTCTCTCTTTCTTTCCCTCTCCCCCCCCCCCCCTCCCCCACCACACACACACAC